>JAKUCV010003783.1:0-15373 GCA_028386065.3 Turnera subulata
GAGAGCTATGTTCTTCTTCTTAGGTTCCTGCAAAGAGGGTAAAGAGGGTTTAAGAATAGTAGTTTCATAGGTTAGAAGATTACCTCTTAAGCTGTCAATGGTTGTGTTCGATGTCCCGATGTTTTCATATATTGCGTCGGCTTTGGAACGCCATTCGGGAGTAAGGCTTCTAAGGACTTTTCTGACCAAGTCCTTGTCGAAGTAGACCTTCTTGAGAGCATGAAGGTTATTTACGATTTTAGAAAATCGTTCGAACATCTCCTCTATTCCTTCGTTCTCCTTCATTCGAAAGAGTCCGTAATCTGCGGTGAGGGAGTCGATTTTGGCCTCTCGAACTTGATCGGTTCCTTCGTAGGTAACCTCCAGCTTATCCCACATTTCTTTTGCGGTTTTGCAACAAGAGATTTTTTGATAATCGTCGGGGTTGACTGCACAATAGAGCATATTGATTGATTTTGCATTGTTTTCAACCAATATGATGTATGCATCGTTGTACTCCTCCTCCGTCTTTGGCACTTGGACTTCACCAACTTTCTTCATCGGAATTTGCTCTCCAATCTTCATGATTCGCCAAAGAGCATAGTTGTTGGATTGGAGGAAAATTCTCATCCTCTCCTTCCAGTAGCTGTAATTGGTGCCATCAAAGTACAGTGGACGAACGGTTGAATGTCCTTCGAAGATTCCTGCATGATTACTTGAAGAAGCCATGGAAAGTTTCTCTCAAACGGTTAAGTCTTTTAGAGAGTTAGGCTCTGCTACCAATTGTTAGAACAATAGCCCTACGCTAGAGGGGGGTGAATAGCGTTTATCGGATTAAAACAAAATGAGCAGGAAATAAATGCGGAATTAAAGATTGAAGGACACAAGGATTTTTATACTAGTTCACACACAACTAACTTGTGGCTAATCCAGTCCTTCAAGTCTCACTTGAAGATTTCACTATCTAGTGTTAAGCTTACGGGTGCTTAACAAACCGTTACAACCTAGAGTTCTAGTCCCAAGAAACTCTAATTTCCTGCTTGAAGATACCTCACTTCAAGACTTCTCACACAAGAAGATATACTCTCTTCCTATGAATCTCAACAAGGGAAATAACCTCCCTTAAGGTGTATAGCAATACAATCACTCAAACAAAAGCTCTCACAAGAGTAGATATGAGTTACAGAATTTAAGCTAAAAAAGGCAACTCTCAATCCTCAAAGGATATTGGCTCAATTAGGATTTGTAATGGATGTATGAATGAATAGCATGAATGTAGAGAGTTGATTAGTATTGAAACAGAGCTGAAAATGCTCAATTTGTAGCTCTGAAAAGTTATGGAGCCGTTTGAAATCCACCCAAGAAAAAGCTTTAAACAAAACATAGTGGGTGCTAAAAGTTGTCAGCAATAACGGCCATGACATCGATGTTTTAATGCTCAACATCGATGTTTTGTCCAGAAAATTTGAATTTCTGGACTAACGGTAACTAAAACATCGATGTTCCCAAACCCAACATCGATGTTATTTTGATTCTGTGAAAATGAGATGAAAACTGATTCTTGAAGAACATCGATGTTTAATTCACAACATCGATGTTATTTTGCTTCTGTGAAAAAACGATTAAAGCTGACCATTGAAGAACATCAATGTTATGAAATCCAACATCGATGTTTTGCTTATGTAAAGGATATTTTCAAATGCAACGGTCATGAGAACATCGATGTTTAGGATTCCAACATCGATGTTATTTGCCTACTTGCCAATTTCTGGAAAAGGCAGGAACATCGATGTTTAGAAGGCAACATCGATGTTATTTTGGCTTGGCAAAAACAAATTGAAACTGACCAATATGGAACATCGATGTTACAAATGGGAACATCGATGTTATGACTAATTTTAAAAGCAACAGTCACTAGAACATCGATGTTTATGATGCCAACATCGATGTTATTTGCCTACTACCTGTTTTGGAAATTTGTTGGAAGGCAGAACATCGATGTTTTAAAACATAACATAGATGTTATTGACACAAAAAAACAGTTTGATGTTTGAAATATGTTTATGTGATGCATGAGCAAATTTTATCTTATTTTGAGCCAATGTCCTAGAAGAGTTGAGTGTTATACCTTGCACAATTTATGAATCTAACTCTTCTTTCTTAGCTCTTCAATTCTTGTGCTCATTCAGTTTGATCCTTTGCTCTTGAATGGTTTCTTTTGCTTGAGGATTGGTTTGATTTCATTTCTTTTTGCTTCATCTTTGTCATGATCTGGAATTGGTTTGTCGATTATCAAAACCTGTAATGAACCATGAGGTCTAACAATGCAAACTCATGCTACTCCTAGTTTGGGTAAAATTACCCCTGAGCCACAGAAGCTACCAAAATCCAAGCCATACTCACGCAAAGCCAAAGCCACAATAACAGAAACCACCATTACCCCACTCTCTGAACCCTTCCAATGCCTTAACCTAAGTCATCAACCATAGATTCCCCCGGTTACCGTTAGTGCCCAGCCTCTCGAAATCTCATTTGATAAAAATAATCGAGGTCATAACGAGCCTATGGATGTGGCCATGACAGAAACCTTGGCGCAAAACAAAGAAGGCATCTCGATAACTAGTGATGAGGGGGTATCAACTACAGAAACAGGACATCTTATGTCTACCAATGGGCTGCAAGAGACCCATGTCTCTACTGTCTAATCATTTTATAAAAGGTTTCCTATATCTTAATCATCTTTTTATGGATAGATATAACAAACTAATTGTTTGGAATTGTCAAGGTGCAGGTAGCAAGAAATTTCAGAGAGCTACCAGAGAATTGATCCACACCCATCAACCTAGCATTTTGATCTTAGTTGAAACATGGGTGGTTTTTAATTGGGTCGAGAGTTTCTTGCAGAATTTAGGCTTTGACGATAAAGCTTTTCTTGATCCCATTGGCTTCTCAGGAGGCATTTGGATCGTTTGGCGGTCAGATTTGGGAACCATACAACCACTCTCTTACGCACGTCAATTCATCCATACAAAGGTGATACCAAAAAACGGCAGCGAATGGCTCCTCACTGCTGTTTATGCAAGCCCCACAGCTTCACGCCGTGAACTTCTTTGGAGCGACTTACAACAGCTAGCATCCTCTACCCATGATTCCTGGCTTCTAGCTGGGGATTTCAATGTTTTCAGCCACCCTTCCGAAAGAGTCGGCAGATCTATCTCCAACATACGAATTTGTAAGAAATTTATCAATTTCATAGATAACTGCAATCTAATTGATCTTGGTTTTGTAGGTTCGCCTTTTACATGGGAGAGAGATGCTGTCCGGAAGCGCCTGGATAGAGGTCTCTCTAATACCAACTGGAGATTGCAGTTCCCTAATGCTGTGATTCATCATCTAATCTGCTCAAAGTCAGACCATACCCCCCTCTTATTCTGTTTGGAGCCCCCAGAACTGAATACAGGGTCCAGACCATTTCGCTTTCATTTAGTATGGAGTACACATGATGACTTCAAGAATGTGGTGGCATCAAACTGGACACAAGATGCACCACTTGTGGAAACTACAAAAAAACTAGCTGAATCCTTAACCAAATGGAACAAAAATGTGTTCGACAATGTGTTCAAGCGGCAAGCATCCCTACAACGGAGACTTGAAGGAATAAGACGAGCCAAGGATGCAAATCGTTGTGGACCCTCTCTCCTCCAAGTAGAAAGGCAACTTAAATATGAGCTAGACCGAGTACTCTTCCAGGAAGAGCTCATTTGGTTCCAGAAATCTAAAAGCAAATGGATCAACAGTGGGGATCGAAACACAAAATATTTTCATGCAACCACCATCACCCGTCGGAGGAGAAACCGAATTAATGGATTGAAGATAGGTTCGGATTGGTGTATTGATAATGAAGTTCTTCAAGATGAAGCTGTTCTTTTTTATAGGAACTTGTTCTCTACCGACCAGCAACAATCAACCCCCTACTCGACCAGAGGACATTTTCCAGCGATTTCTCCTACTACCCTTGCATCACTCACGAGCCTAGCAACAGAGACTGAGGTGCGAACTGCACTGTTCGATATGGGGCCCCACAAAGCCCCTGATTTGGATGGTTTTCCAGCAGCAATCTTTCAACAGAACTATGAGATTGTTAAGTATGACCTGGAGAGGTTCGTGAACGAGGCTTTGAAAAATGGCTCCTTCAATGTATCCTTAAATAGAACCCTCCTGGTTCTTATTCCTAAATTGCAATGCCCTGAATCTTTCTCTCTTTTTCGCCCTATTTCCTTATGTAATGTTATTTATAAGGTCCTATCGAAGGTTTTAGTAAATAGGCTTAAACCTTTGATGCCTAATTTGGTCTTACCTTTCCAATCTTCTTTTGTTCCTAATCGACAGATCACTGACAACGTCATTGTTGTCCAAGAAATCATCCACTCCATGCACATTAAAGGGGGAAAGAAAGGAACCATGGCTATTAAGCTTGATTTAGAAAAAGCTTACGACAGAATTCGCTGGGACTTTGTAAAGGATACACTCCAGGACATTGGTATCCCATCCTCCTTTATTGATCTTATTATGTTCTGCTTATCTTCATCTTCTTTGCAGGTGCTTTGAAATGGAGAGAAAACAAGATCCTTCTCGCCATCTTGTGGCCTTCGACAGGGAGATCCTCTCTCGCCTTACATTTTTGTCCTTTGTTTAGAACGTCTTTCTCAAGCTATTAATGTGGAAGTTAATAACAATAACTGGAAACCTTTTGCAGTTAAAAGGGCTGGACCATATGTTTCACACATGTTTTTTGCAGATGACCTCGTCCTCTTTTCAGAAGCAAGCATGGAGCAGGCAGATGTCATTGCCAATTGCCTTGAGAAATTTTGCCAAAGCTCAGGACAACGGATTAGTAAACAAAAGTCAAAAATCTATTTTTCAAAAAATGTGTCCAACAGCTTGGCCCGCTCGATAAGCAACAAGTGTGGAATCCCCAACACTAAACAGTTTGGCAAATATCTGGGCATTCCTCTTATCCACGGGCGGACTACTACTAAAACTTTTGATTTCATCAAAGAGAAAGTGAGAACAAGATTAGATGGATGGAAAGCCTCCTCACTTTCTTTTGCTGGGCGATTAACATTGACCCAGTCGGTTCTTCAAACCATTCCATCATATGCAATGCAAATGCTATCCTTGCCTGCAACAGTATGTGAGGACATTGACAAACATGCCAGACAGTTCCTACGGGGCTCTTCTAAAGAGAATTGCAAACCCTCCTTAGTTAGTTGGAACAAAGTATGTAGACCAAAAGATGAGGGAGGTCATGGTCTTAGATCTATGAGGCAGGCTAATGAGGCATTCTTAGTGAAGCTTGCTTGGAAGTTCTTAACACAACCAGATGCACTATGGGTAAGAATACTAAAATCTAAATATGGCGTATATACTAATTTCTTACCCTCTATGACTGCAGGAAGACGTTGTTCCCATGTATGGCGAGGCATTTGCAAGGCTTGGCCAATGCTTCAAGCAGGCACACAGTGGATTATAGGAAACGGAAAGAATGCATGCTTTTGGACAGACAATTGGCTTGGCGAGATAGGCAACCTTCTCTCCCATGCGTCAATGACAGTGTCAGATGATCACTTAAAACGCGAAGTTGCTTCTTATATGCGCACTGACGGGACTTGGGACATGGAGCAACTACTGCCGCTCCTCCCTCCACATATACTAGGAATTCTTGCTCTCTCGCTCGTCCCAGCTCCGGCAAGAGAGGATGACATTGGTGTTTAGGAAGGAACCGGCTCCGGTGAATGCTCGGTCAAGTCGGCATACAAGCTTATCACTCATGAAGCTGAAAACACAAAAAAGGAACCATGGAGAACAATTTGGAAGTGGAATGGCCTTCCCCGTGCCCGCACCTTCCTTTGGCAAGTAGCTCACCAAGCCATACTAACTAATCTTGAGCGAGTCCGACGACATATGGGCACTTCTGACGTATGCCCACGTTGTGGTGCAAAATCTGAAACAATTCTACATGCACTATGTGATTGCAGGTATGTCAAACGAACCTGGCATGATCTTTTACATCCTAATTTTCGTCACATCTTTTTTGCAGAGCAAGACGTGGCGGCATGGGTACAGTGCTCACTCAAAGCAAATCATGGTGATAATCTTGCTTGCCCGTGGCCATTTGTGTTTGGAATAGCGGTTTGGCTACTTTGGAAGGAGAGGAATAACCAGGTGTTCAACCCGTCCAGCTCAAACAACAACGAAGCCAGCTCTAGTATGCATATTTCTCACTACGCATACACAGTTTGGAAGGAGACCAATCAGGCAGTCGGATTGCGAGTAGTGACTTCCACCGTCACCAAACCCATTGGATGGCTTGCTCCAGCTCAAGGTGTCCTCAAGGCCAATTCTGACGGATCTTATTGTCCAATGACCGGACGATCAGGTGCCGGGGGTGTGATACGGAATGCGGATGGCAGATGGATTCATGGATTCATACATTGAATTCGTTCATGTGGGCCGTTCATGGCCGAACTTTGGGCCGTGTATGACATACTCACTATTGCTGCCGAGCTCAAGCCTGTTGTCCTTGAGGTGGAAGTAGACAACGTTGATGTCGTCAACCTCCTCACAGAAAAGATTCAAAACCGCTTCAGCTATATACCCTTGATGGATTGCATCAGATATCTTATACAAGAATCTTGGAAAGTGTCTTTCATGCATGTTTTTCGCGAGTGTAACTCTGTCGCTGATAGCTTAGCCAAGAAAGCACTCTCTATGGAAGAGGGCTTCCATGACTATGCCCAACCTCCTGATTTTTGTATGCTAGCACTGGTGGCGGACGCCACAGGTGCTAAGGTTCCACATGATTTCTTGATTTAATATAATAAAGCATCTTTTCACCCAAAAAAAAAAGCACAAAATAAAGCTGGCCAAAGGTGTGTATGGGGTTATAGGCATCTGGGAGCTTGGACACCACTTCATATCAGTGCTCACAGACGAGCTAGAATTTGCAAAGAGGTAAGTACTCCTTTCTTGCAGGGCAAGATTGGCCATATGATCCAGAGAGGAAAGAAATGAAAACCAAGATCTGAAAGGGCACAGGTGTGACAAGATCATCACATTGGCTAATAATTTCTCATGCTTGTTATGCCACGGATGATATTATGCTTGTTTGTGTTTGTTTGGAATCCAATGATACATTGACCATCGAAGTGTTTGCTGTGCTTGCACGGAATTCCCAAGCGTAGAATTCGATTGCAATGCATTGAACTTTAGTGAGAGTAATTTGAAACCAGGCCGGCCGGGTATGATGCAATTGGATGCGTGTCTTATCTTTGGGGTGAATATTATTGTCACGGAAATTTGAAACAATGGTTAGCACAATGAAAATAGTTATTAACTTGGGGTCATTTCAGTATTGCCACAGGACTTGTCGCTCATAGTCACTTTTTTGGGGTTTAGGCTTAATCTACAGGTTTACACCATTATGTGGCTTTTCACAACCCAAATCACAAAATTTCAGGTTAAGTAGGTTGAACAGTGTTTGAGTCAAGATGAGTCGCGGAATGTTTGCAATGTTGGATTCAGATCATTAGACAGAGCGGTCTGCATTATCAGTGGACTATATTGAATTTTTTTTTTGATAGAACGATGATTTTATTAGAAGCATGTCATCAAAGTAATGACAGCAGTAACAAACTATGACAACGAGTAGCACATTACAAAACTCCCGCGGCAGCAGCAGTATAAGATAAAATTGGAAAAATACAACTACATTACAGACTCTCTACACTCCTTTAACTCTGCAAACAGACTCTCACCACTCCATTAAAGGCCGCACCCGAGTTAACCATGTTCCTCCATGAGCCTGAGATGCGATTAGCATAGAAGTCAGGCCACTAATCCTCCCTCTCACAGTGATAATAATTTTTAACTAATCTGCCCCATTCAGAATCAAAATCATCTGACAAATCCATATTTAGATATCTCCACATCCATTTGAAAAGAAGACTTCTATTTTTTAGCAAAATGGACTCAATTCCTAATCCTCCCCTTTCTTTAGGTCTAGCTATTTTATCCCAAGCCACCATACATAGTTTCTTTTTGTCACCATTTCCACTCCACAAAAAATTTCTTTGGAGAGCAACCATCTTCCTTGCGACTCCTACCGGAATTTTATACATAGATAAGTAATAAATTGGCAGGTTACTTAACACTGCTTTAATCAAGGTAATCCTCCCTCCCAATGATAAAAATTTACCTTTCCAAGAAAGCAAGTCAAGCTCTGATACACCTTATGACTGGCTCCCATGAACTTGCTTTTCTCATATTGGCTCCGATGGCCAAGCCCAAGTAAACCACTGGCAGTTTTTCCACTTTACAACGAACCACCCGAGCAATCTCCCCAATTCGATCAGCAGAGACATTGACACCCAAGACACTGCTTTTATGAAAGTTAACATGAAGGCCAGACATTGTTTCGAAGCACCTAAGGTGTCTTTTTAGACCAAGCATTGAATTGAGATCGTCCGGAATAATAAACAGTGTGTCATCTGCAAATTGCATCACCAATGGAACCGGATGACTTAGAGAAACTTCATTAACAACACCATTTGAAACTGCCTGTTTGACAAGAACCGATAGACCTTCAGCCACAAGGTTAAAAAGAAACAGGGAGAGAGGATCCCCTTGCTTAATACCCTCGTGCATCTTGAATTCACCAGAAGGTGATCCATTAATGAGGACATTGAGTTTAGAATTTGCAACACAACTTCATATCCACCTACACCAATGATCACCAAAGCCCATTGCTTCTATGACTTCCATAAGGAAGTCCCATGATACCGAGTCGTAAGCTTTTCGGAAATCAATTTTCCACAACACGGCCTTGATTCCAGATTTCTTAAGTAGATGAATCACTTCGGAGACAGTAAAAACACAATCCAGAATAAATCTTCCTTCAATGAAACCATACTTATTGTTGCTAATTATCGAAGGCATAACATTCTTCAAGCGCCTTGCCAAAACCTTCGCCACCAGCTTGTACACACCATGGATTAAACTGATTGGTCGATACTCATCGAAGGATAATGTCTCTAAATTTTTAGGAGTAATTGTAAGGAATGCACAATTAATTCCATTAGGTAAATAGCTAAAAAACTCATTGAAAAGGTCAACAAAATCATCTGCCAAGAAGTTCCAAGCTTTTTTGTAAAAAGCAAAACTGAACCCGTCGGGTCCGGGAGCTTTATCCCCGTCACATTCCCACAAAGATCCTCTGATTTCCTCTCTTGAGAATGGCTCTTCCAACATTTCATTTGCTCCAACACCAACACGACTAAACTAGAGGGAACCAAGCTTGAGTCTCGTGTTTGGAATTGGCTGGAAAAGACCAGCAAAAAAATCTTTCGCTGCCTTCTTGATCAGAGTGGGATCCTCTACTAGCACGCCATCAACATTAATTCTCTGAATTGAGTTTCTTCTTCCTCGATTACAAGCCATCGAGTGAAAAAACTTCGTGTTCCTGTCTCCTAACCGTAGCCAAGTTGCTCTTGACTTCTGCCGCCAAATGCACTCTTTTCGCTTCAGCCGAGTTGCCAATTCACTCTTTAATTTTGACAGTTTAATCTGTTCACCCGACAGTAAACATCTCCTCTCAGTTACTAAGTCTAGAGCATCCACCTGAATCTTCAAATCCTCAACTGCCTTATCAACATTACCAAAACTGTTACGATTCCAGCTTTTCAACGACTCCTTGATGTACCCAAGCCTCTTGATGAGCCAGAATTTTCTGGGAAATTTCAAGCAGGCTTCCTCCCATAATCGATTCAGAAGATCATCAAAATCAGGACTTAAAAGCCAACAATTGAGGAACCTAAAAGGTCTAGGACCCCAATTATAAGCATTTTAAGCCAAAATGATGGGGCAGTGATCAGACCTGCCCTTGCTTTCCGCCTTCAAGTGAATCGGTGGAAGTAGACTAAACCGTTCGGGCCCAAAAAAAGCCCTATCGATCCTGTTAGCAGCCAAGGCATTCCCCCAAGTAAATCTTCTGCCACTGAATTCCACCTCACAGAGTTCAAGAGAGCCAATGAAGTCCGCAAGAGCACTCGCTCCCCTTCTGCAAATTCTACCACTTAAGCGATCCTCCGATAGTAATACTTTGTTTAAGTCACCAATAATTAAGAAGGGAACAGAAACTCTGCCCAATTTCACCGAGAGTTCTTCCCACAAGGAGATTCTTCCTTCAATAGAAGAGGGTCCATAGAGACCACATACCACAATATGGTTGCCACCTGAAACAACACCTTCCACTATAACCCAGTTTGACCCAGAATCCCTCCTGCAACAACTGAAAAAAGAGAGGTCCCATAAAAGCACCAGTCCTCCTGAGTTACCAGAAGTACCAACCTGTATGAAATCAAATTGCCCGGGTCCCCATACTCTACCATAATCCATATGAGACCAACCTGTGCATTTAGTTTCACACAAAAAAACAAACTTCGCAGACTCCTTCCTAATCAACTCCCTAACATCAGAGTGTTTGGAACCAGCACTCAGCCCCCTCACATTCCAGGAAATGAAACAGAACGACATAACGCAGAAAAGGATGAGACATATCTAACAGGCTTTCTCCCATTCTTCTCCCTCCTTGTCCACAATATCCCAAACGATCTGCTGTAATTCCTCCGAACATTCCCCTTCTTCCAATCCTAACATTCTTCCCACTTCAAGAGTTTTTGCAACCTCCAGCGCCTTCAAAGCCTCCTGTGAGGGGTCACACTTCTATCAATCACCCTTTTGTTACCCATCCTAATATCATCATCTTGAGTGGAACTGTCTCCAGAAATTAAGGTCTTGATAGAACCCGTGGCCACGATCTTCTTTCTCCGTTTGATTCTACTGGTTCGCTTTGATTTGGCTTTCTTAATGATCGAAATAAGTCTGTTTGCTAAATCGTTCAAAGAGAAAATCGTACCTTCAGTCTTCGGAGTTGAGGACAGAGGACTTCTATCCACAAATTCACTGCCTTCCTCATCGGGCGATGCCGTTTCTGTGTTTACTTTGGATTGCAGGCTTCCCTGGTTAGAAACCTGGATACTAGCAGGTCTAGGAGGACGGCCCATCACTGGACCCAAGGCCTTGTTGTTAACAGGCCCAACAATAGATGGTGAAGGATCTTTTGAAATGCAACGTCTAGCCTGTGAGAAACTGGGAGTGTATCTACGTGGAAGAACCGTTCCTCCCAAGGCAGAAGCATGCGATGCACTACCCTGACCGACAGCACCCCGGGAATTTGGATTAATTCCTCTCTATAGGCCAATTGCAGCCTTGTTCTTTTGTTGGCACCCCGTAGCCGCCGCCTTTCCTTTTTCGAGGTTCTTAATTGTGTCCAGAATCCCAAAAGGGTCTGCAGAACCATCATCCCTCCGTTGAGTTGACGAACCAGGGGACCCTTTGTCACGCGTCGCCCTCTTGACATCTCCAACAAGCGAACAAGGCACCATATTCACCGATTCCAAATCATCATTAGCTTGAGAAAGCTTGATCCTACCACTCACCGGAGGACATGGCTGAGATTCACAAACATGAATCTCAAAGACTCTCTTACCAATTCGAGTCTTGAAATTACGGGAGATAGGAGTCTTATAGGAGGTTAAAACCTGAATTTGGGCCACCTGCAAATCAGTGCTGTGGTCGAAACTGGAATTAAGTTTCACCAACTTGCCAAATCTAACCGCCACCAGACTAAAGAATTCCTCGCACCTTGCCTGAGGAGGGACGCCAAAGACATTCAACCAGCAAACCCTTCTATTTGCACAGTCTCCATCTTCCCAAGCCCTCAAAAGAACAAAGAAATCCTCCTTCCATTCCTCATCCGAATTCATGCAGGAAAGCATAGCCTCATTGGACTCGAAAACCAACAGAACACAACTCCCCCAAAGATTTGAATTCACGCTTGCACCATACGTCTTGGATAAATGGTTAGAAACAACACTGAATTGGACATCATCCCTCAGAATACCAAAAGCGCAGAGAGACATGCGTTTAAGGCATTCATTATTGGGGGTGAAGACAATCGAAGCCCCATGCTTCTCAAAAGTCTCCTCCTCCTCTACCTTATTCACCCTGTGAAGGCCCTCACCCCGAGGGACCCACCAAATCCAGGTATTGTTACATCACTCCCTCCGCCCGATTAAATCCTTTACCATGCTGCAGCACTAGGGATTCGAACTCGGGACGTGATGCTTTTTATCCCCCTCAAGGAGAGCACCTTCACCAACTCATCACTGAAACGCCCGTGTCCCAATTTATTAATTTAAGTTATAAATTAATTATAGATTAACCAAATTGCCCTTATCATTCCCGGGACACCCGTATCCTAAAATAACCAATCAAATTTTTCATAACATGTAGAAAGACCAAAATGCCCTTCTCCACGGGATACAATATCGACCACATAATCAATGAACAATTATACAACAAATTACACAACAACGAGTATGCAGCGGAAGACTATACATATGATAACATATATGCAGTGAACGCTATGGATCCGACCCGAGGAGAGGAAAGCACCGCCACCTGCTGATATGCACCACTGCTCAATGAGCAGTTAACCTGAAAAGACTGTGAGGGGGTGAGACCAACCACTGTCTCACCGCAAACAAATAAACCAATAATATATAATTACAAATCAACTACAAATACACCGGCATCAAACAACAACAGCCACAATACACAAAGCAGGACATCATCAGACTACAAATCATCACTAGTCATTACTTATCTTATTATCTTTGTTATTAGGTTTAATTATTTTATTAGGGCCCTCTACTGTGTGCGCGAGCTCGGTCCCGTCTCATGAGACAACCAGGCATAAGCCCAAATAAACCAGGCATGAAGCCCAAACATATCCATAGACAGAGAGAGATAGACAGAGAGAAAGAGGGAGGTAGAAAGGGGGAGATAGAAAGAGGGAGGTAGAACCGGCCATCACAGGCCCACATGCAAACTGCATGCCATCCCGAGGGGTATTACTTCCCGCTCGAACCAACCGGTCAATAGCCCCACAGTAGAATTATTATAGTATTTTATTCTCAAATATCCTTTAAGAATTGTACCATACGTTATTTCAAACATGGTTGTGTGGATTTAACATCTTATTCTCAAATCCGGGCCTCCAGCCCACAGTCCACCACACAAACCACAAAACCATTTATCACGTTATTTAACACGCAAAACCAGTCATGCTCGACAGGCACATTACATCACATCAGACAACAGGCCACATAATCAGGCACACCACGTCATAGGTAACATCAACATAATTCACTTAGCAAATAGCAACAACAGCACAACAGGCAATCATGCATACAACATTAAAGACCAAACAAATAACACCACTTTATATTCCAAGACAATTAACCGAGCATTGTAGGCAGTAATGCATACAAAGGTTTATAAGTCCTCACTTGGGCCATATTAAATTGTCTCGGAAGCCAAAGCCTTATCCCGCCTCAACATTCCTATGTCCATAACGTCCTACGAATATACACCTCATATAAGAAGTTTATTCAAGACAATTGAGTAAATGTATTTTAATAACATGATCTTGAGTTAAACCAGTGACACTAAGCCCGTTACTAAAGATCAGGGTCTAAATCCAAACAACTCAAATTCCCAAGTCCCGTACTTAACTTAAATCTGATTGTAGTCAATTGGGCCTAGAGTGTATTATCTCTAATCTCCAAAATACAATATTGGGCCTAAAGCACATCCCCCAAAACCATTGGGCCTAAAACCCATTCAAATTAGTTACATTTTATTGGGCCTAAAGCCCATCTCAATTACTAGCCATTGGGCCTAAAGCCCACTTCATTACTCGTTGGGCCTAAAAGCCCACATAGAATTAATATGACATTAATTGGGCCTAAGCCCGGCCCATCACAATAATACTTTTATCGAACTCCCGAGCCCAAACATTTTTCGGCCTAAAGATACTATGTACGTCGGTACGATTCTGGCCACGTGCCTCTCAACTCTCACTCGGTTTCCACTAATATCATTTATCTTCCATTAATACATAAACTAAATCCATTCACAGTACATGACTTGTACAAGAATTGTAATGCACGCCACTGCTCGGAAATTACCGTTTCAATGCCGGAATGCAACCGTCTCGCCGGAACAGTACTCGATATGCCGGATTCCGGTCAGTCCTCGCCGGAAAATACACTATAATCTGCCAACCCCGAAAAACACACATACCGACATTCAACAACACAACCAGGACATCAAAACGAATTAAGGACCAAGGAATGGCTGCTGGAACTCTTACCGAAAAACAAATCTGTACACAACCGTCTCGAATCTGCCGCACCCAACCTAGCTGTGTACACTGCCGAAACAACCCAGTAGCATCCCCACTATAGTCTGGCCACCAGAACACCACCAGCAACCTCGTCAACCTCCAACACCAACATCAACCCCCGAGTCTAAGCACCGTCACATCCACCACGACCAGACCCGGCCCCCATTCACTGCCACTACCCGTCATCAACAGCACATGAAGGAGAGGAAAGAAGAAAAAGAACAGAAGAGCAAAGGGAAATACTGACTACGGAGGTGGCAACCCGAGCTCTGTCCTCGAATCGCCCGAGCACACCACCGAGAAAACAACATCACCCACGCATCCGCCGGCCACCAACCCGTACAACCACAAACAACAGCATCCAACCCGGCGGCAAAGACAACAACCCGAATTAAGATATCAGCAACCAAATGAAAGCAAAAGAAAGAGGAAGAGATGGCAGCACCCACTCGCCTAAAACCAAGCCCGTGTATGAGACTCCCAGCGACGGCGACCGAGAACAGCCTGTCCAATCCATCGTCGGTGCCCCCATTCTGTCGTCCTCAAAAGCCTCGCCATGCCTCACCTCGCCTTCTCCCTCGTGTAAACAGGAAGATGGAGGGACGCGAAGCAACAAGGCAGCGGCGACGTCTTGCCTCGGCCGCGGCGGCGGCGGCAGCTTCAATTGATGCACAGGGTGGCGGCGCAAAAAGGAGAGGAAGAAAGAGGGGTGGAGTGCGGCGGTTCTGAGAGAGAACAAAGAGGGAAAGGGGAAAGAGATCGTGGGGAGTGAAGAGGGAGAGAAAGAAAATAGAAGAGAAAAGAGAAGAAGAACAGGAGAGGGGCGGCCGAAGTCGGGGAAGGAAAGGAAGAAAAGAAAAGAGAGGAGAGAGGGAGGAAGTGATGGGTTTTATACCCAAGCCCTAGGGTTAGGGTCTCCACAGAACGCAAAACGGCGTCGTTTTGACTCAAAACGGCGTCACTTCATCCACATACACCTCCTTTAGTCAACCTCAAAGTCAAAACAAATCCCTTGGTGTGTTT
>JAKUCV010003784.1:0-40992 GCA_028386065.3 Turnera subulata
TGGACTCTACTCTACTTCTGATCATCATACAATCCCATCGGATAAAGAAGCACGACAAAATAATTGATAGTATTTTTCATCTGCAAAGAAAAAGATATTTGAACAAACAAAATAAGGTTGTTAGAAAAAAAACAAAATGAAAAGGGCACAATTTTCTTCCAAAAACAAGTAAAAGCAAAAAGCAAAAAAACTTAAAAAGGTAATTCTAATGTACCAAAAAAATAGCATTCCTTGCTTTTGCCGAAGCACTAAAAACTAGCCACGACAGCCTTACAAAGTCGCGCAACTTGACAGTTCCAAGTTCCAACTCGAAGCCAAGCGTCTTCTCTTCCTCATAAGCTGATGTCCTTTCATTTTTCCTTTTCTTTTTTTCTCTTTCGTCATCACAGATTCTGCACACAAAGGCCTTTCCTGTTTCTACACCAACAGCCATTGGATTCTCAGCCACAATCCTATTCATTCTCCTACATATCCCTGACTTTAGTTTCCCATTAACAAATGTTGTAATGTAATGTAACCAACCAGCCAAACTGGAACAACATAAAAAAAAGGAAAAAAACAGCAGTAACTAGAATTATACAACAACAAAAGCCGCCAATCATGCTTCCTCCTCATCTCGATTTCAAAGACATTCAAGATAAACTCTCCTCTCATTTCAGACCATGGCAGCGCTCGTTTCAGTTCTGGGTTCGCGCTGCCGATATCTACACTGGCTACAAGGTTCCCTCCCTTTTTCCTGTTCTCTGTATCGCTGCATGTTATGTGTATTTGGTCATCCTTTTTGTTCTTTTGGTTATGAATTTTAGTCGCTAAAGGAGTTTTGTTGGTGGGTTTTTGCAGGTGTTTCAACTCAGGGTGAGTTTAGTGAAGGATGTGCAAAAACAGGAGGCAATGTGGGAAAAGCAGCACGAGTTGGCGGCTGAGAAGATTTACGCTATGTGTTCTGACCTTGGCGGCTTCTTCCTCAAGGTAATTCAACGCAATTCGCTTTAAACTTACTGGGTTTCTGGTCTTGTGATGGTTTGAATTCGATTTTCGTATTGAAAATGGTCCAATTCTAAGTATTTTTTCTTCATTTCTCTTTTTTCCTCTGAAGTCATCTACCTCACTGGCTTGCTGTTGTATATCCTTTTCTTTTCCTTTTTTCTCATTTGGGTTGGTTTCTCACTGTATGCGGGAGAGGAAACTTGTTACTGTTTGAATGAAATCGATTGTTGTTGTTCTTCCTCTGTTTTTTTTTTATATATATATATATATTTGAGCACGGTAGCTCTGTTCTTCTTGCTCTGTTTCTCCATTTCTTGATTGAACTTGAGTTTTTCTGGTCTAGAGGTATCATAGATAATTATTTATTGTAATCAGTTCTTGCTTTGGATGGGAAATTAGATAGCACAAATTATTGGGAAGCCTGACTTGGCGCCAGCTGCCTGGGTAAGAAGGCTTGTTACTCTCTGCGATAGAGCTCCTGCAACTCCATTTGATGTTGTGAAGCTTGTGCTGGAAAAGGAGCTAGGCTATAGTGTGGAAGAACTGTTTGATAGATTCGATGTGGAACCTCTCGGTTCTGCTTCAATTGCACAGGTAACACTAGTTACGTAAATCCCTTCCTTGGCTCAATAAGGGGTATTATGAATCTTAACACAAAATCATGCTTTTGAATAGGTTTATCCATAAAGGCATAACCTGAAATCTTATAAACTACACAATGTAACTGCTGGATTTCATTTAAAGAAAACCTGAGGGAGTATAATGCAGCAACAATCTGTTTATAGATGTTTCTTTATATGCAGCCTTGGGTTCCAATTGACACTTTTCTTGTACCTAATTGCCAAGCTCCGATCATAATAAGAAATCACTATTGTTTGAACTACTTCTCTGATGCTGATGGGAAAAATTTTGCAATTTAAAGGAATGGAGTTGCTTTTTTTTTTTGGGGGTGAAGAGGCAATCAAAGTGATGGAAAGTTGAGGGATGATTGTGGTTACTACTGAAATGAAGATTGTCCCTGAAAGTCTAATACATCCAGTGTCCCCTTTGGACTGCTATGGGGAGACTGGTGTTATCATACCTGCATTTCTGGTCCTCATGCTGTCTTTAGATGGGCCACACAATTCTCAGCATGAATGTGGTGACCTATCACATCAGTTTCATATGGTTGATGTATTTACTTTTTCCTGGCTCCAATATTAGGTTCATCGAGCGAGATTAAAAGGTGATAGGAATGACGTTGTTGTCAAGGTATGCATTTTTGGATCTGATCTTCTAAGCTTCAAAACATCTGCAGAGTTATGACAGTCAAATGCATACTTAGGTGCAACATCCTGGAGTTCAGGATCTGATGATGACAGACATCCGTAACTTACAAGCTTTTGCTTTGTACATGCAAAAGACGGACATCAAATTTGATCTATATTCTGTAACCAAAGAAATGGAGACACAGGTGCATGTTATTCTTACTTAAAAGAGTCCCTATAGCTCACTAATGTGGATGACGTGTTTTTATGTTGTGACATCATGTCATTGATACATTTTCTTGGAAGCAGTTGTTTGTTTGATCCAAATTCTATCTGTAATCAGTGTGAAAGTTGACTCGAAATGATCATGTCTTCTTGCTCTGCAATTAGGGTAGAGGCCTTCCTAGAGGACTATCTAAAGATATCGTAGTTAGCATTTCAAAAATTCTTTTGTTATTTGTTGCTGCTGTTCAGATTGGATATGAATTTGACTTCAAAAGGGAGGCTGCTGCTATGGAAAGAATTAGGCGTTTTCTGTATGAGAATAACAAAAAAAGTCCTGTTATGGTTCCACGAGTGCTGAGGGATCTGGTCTCCAGGTATGTCATGATGCTGGTAATGAATTTCCCAAGAAAAATGGTATGCTGCCTCTCTAATGGCATTTGAATTCCCACTGCTTCTTTGCTGGTCCTCCAACCTCTTACAAGTGGCTGTCCATTTGTGTAGGAGGGTCTTGGTTATGGAATATATTGATGGCATTCCTATCCTGAATCTTGGTGATGAGATAGCTAAAAGAGGAATAAATCCTGTTGGAAAGGCTGCTGCAGCAGCAAAGCAGTAAGACTTGCTAATTTATCCCAGAGAGCATCCTTTTCTGCACATGTTTTTGTCCCTC
The DNA here is from genome assembly GCA_028386065.3 of Turnera subulata. Taxonomy (NCBI): domain Eukaryota; kingdom Viridiplantae; phylum Streptophyta; class Magnoliopsida; order Malpighiales; family Passifloraceae; genus Turnera; species Turnera subulata. The sequence continues at coordinate 3,130 of JAKUCV010003784.1, forward strand.
TTCACATGATTTTCTTATTGCCTTTTTTAATTTTATGAAAACAAATTCTCCTATTTCTGATTTTGCCAAAAAACTACTTCACAAAGAAAAAATTCTTCAAACTAATCTAGTCGGGCTTTTTTGAATTGATGGTTACAATTATCTCCCAAATATAGAAGCCTAAGATGACCAGCTTCTTAAATTTCTTTGAGTGCAGGAACATACTTAAAAGTTTGACACTAGCTTATGGACAAATGATACTGAAGAGTGGTTACTTCCATGCAGATCCCCATCCTGGAAATATCTTGATCTGCAAAGGTTCCGAGGCAAGTAGGCAGTAGGAATGGGTTCTTTTCTATTTTTTCCCTTCCTAATGTCTTAGTTTTTTCATGTAATCATTTTCAGTACACAAGTCCTTCTTGACTGGAAGGATAGATGAATTTCTCTTTCCAGAATAAACTTCTTTATAGCAAGTGCAGATTAATCACATTATTGTTAAGATGATTATGCATGTGTACAACTATTTCCATTGATGTCATGCCTTTTTTTATTTCAAGGTAGGTTGCGTTGCTAGACTACGGGCAAGTGAAGGATCTCCCAGATGCATTGAGGCTTGGATATGCTAATTTGGTTCTTGCTATTGTGGATAACGACCCTGTTAGAGCATCAGAGAGTTACAAGTTAGTATTGCTCACAGGCAATGGCTTTCAATCCATCCAATACACTACCAAATGCTTATGAGCCAACAAAGGGAGACAGCAACCAAAATCAATAAACTGCCTGCATCTTAGCCTGCACGCAAAGAAATGCCAAATGGATCAGATAGTAGCCATCTTTTTGGAATCCACATGCTTTTCTTATTGGATATAATGTTTTAGCCATCAAGTGCAATTGATATGTGTTGGCATGGTTGATTCAGGTCACAATATGCATGATATAATTACGTGCTGATCATGATATCTGATAACTACATCAAGATCTTGGACTTTGGCTTTTTTTCACATGTTTTTTATTCTTTAGGGAGCTCGGTATAGGTACCTTGAGCAAATGTGAGAATGAACAGCAAGAATTGTTTAGGCTGGCACAAACTATGTTCGATACAAAACTGCCCCCAGGAGTTTCCATGTTGCAACCTTTCTCTGAGGATTCTTCGATAAAAAAGATTGCTGTTCAGGTGAGCACTGGTGCTAATGTTGAGCTACCTATTTTCTGTCCCTTGCTTTTATTTTCGTTTCTATGTACTTTGCTTTGGTGGTTTCTCATGCATGTTCTTTTTGATGTTGCCGCTCTGGTTTTCAATCAACAATTCTCAACATCTCTCAAGTTGTGAACCTGCTTCCACGTTCAATTTGTTTGGATTTATAACATGCTTGGGCAGTTAATGGCAGAAGAAAGAACATTTATCCCATGCTTGTTAACTATTTATCCTTTAAATGAACAGCAAGAATGAGGCTACTTTATGCTAAATGATTTTTCTCATTGTCTGCTGGCGGTTGCAGTCTTTCCCAGAGGAATTATTTTCTGTTCTTCGCACCGTGCATCTTTTGAGAGGCCTTAGTGTCGGTCTAGGAGTAAACTACTCGTGTGCAGAGCAATGGAGGCCTTTTGCAGAAGAAGCCTTGTACCTTGCAGGAAGAATAAAAGGTAGCTTTTGCTGCACCCTAAAAACTGAAATGAAATCATCCCTTCATGCCTCACATTGGTTATCTATTGACCACTATGGTTTAGATGGTATTTCAGTGTGGCCTTGTTCTCTCATGCAACAAAACCTATTCCATCAACTGTGAGATCCCAACAAACAACTATCTCATATCTAACTTCCTAAATTTGTTGTATGAGATGCAGAATCAAAGAGTAAAGTTGGTAAACGTCGTTCCCTAAGATGATTATTTGGAAGGAAGTAACTAGCTTGTGGCACAACATTGAGAGAATTGCAATCCATGTCGAGCGGCGCAGCACATTACTTTAGGTTTTTGTACACTAATCAAATTTATTTTGATATTGACATGAAACTGTTAATGTATCAAAGCTCATTGTATTTTTTTCCCTACTGCAATCACCACAAGTACTCCTTCTGCAATTGTTGTGTCATTTTACCATTTCTTTATATAATGGAAGAGAATAAAAGCTATTTCCCTGGTTTAAAAGTCACCTAACCCACTTTTTACATAACTGAGATACAAGAGTTGATTTAACAAATGAATCAATATCGCATCGTAAGAACTAAGAATGAACTAACTGGGCAAAAGCCAACCAAATAAATTTAGATTTATTGTCTGTGACTGAAAACATGGGCACGCAAATTAGACCCAGAGCAGGCCCAAAGTGGCGAAATGTGTCAGAAGGTCCAAATAATCGACATTTTTCTTTATCCAATCCATTTGCTAGTAGGGCCCAATAAGAGTAAGTAGGCTTTACCTAATCAGGCCCAAAATGAGACGAAAATGTGCAGAGTACGCTTCCCGCTTGTAAGACTCAATTTATGGCGCCAAAGCCGAGAAGGCAAAGCACCACCGATTTTCTCTCTTTTTTTGCAATCTTCAAAATCCCAAACCAATCAAGACCTAATTTTCCCTCCCAAGCACTGCTCTTGCTACTCGTCCAAGAAGCAAAGAACCTTCGATTTCTCTGTGGTAGAAGCGAACAAAAGAGGGAAATGTTTGGAAGGATGAGGCCATCTTCTTCGTCACTGGACAGCTTGGAGATGGAGAGGCCTCCTCCCAAGATCCTCAAAGACGATTCTCTCTCCATCTACGGTACTCTTTCATTCTCTTCACAATCTACAGTTCTTACTCAATTAGTCTCTGGGTTGACTTTTTTTTTTGATCATTTCTGATTCGATATCACCAAAAGGGGAAAATTAGGGTTCTTTCAGTTTGGTTGAAGGATGTCTTTTTTATCTCTTTTGCTTCCCTTTATGTCCAATCTGGAAGGAATATAAAACTGAATTCTTTGTATTTTTTGAGAAGTTAAACTTGGGGGGTTTTATGCATCATTAGCTATACTGTGTGGATGTTTCTTTTCTTTCTTTTTTTTTTTAGTTTCTCACAAAAATGTTAAAGCTTGCTCCTCGTCCTCAACCGATCGATCTTATGACTTGATTTATGGATCCGTAGTGGAGAATTGCTTAGATAGTTATCCTCCTGGGCCTCAAAATTTTAGTTTTTAAAATGGTAAACAAACGAGTTTTTTTTTTTTTTTTCTGTAATAGACCGAGTTGTTCTAGGACAGTGGATATGCAGTGTCCTCTAAAGTTCTTCACTTGCTTCATTGTTTCTTGTCCTCTGGGTTCGATAACAATCAGGTGTGCTGAATTTTACTTGCATTTTATGCAGAGGCTACATTGATGAAGCTAAAACTGGGGTCTCGACGGGAACCAAGCTCATCTATGGAGGAGGCAGTCGACATGGAGAGTGATTGTAGCACTGGAAGTGTTTCTAGAACTTCCATGGAGACTGTAACTATGGAGCATGATTCTACCCCTACATGCACTTCCCAGCTTCGCCTAATCTCAGCGGACGAGGAGGCAATGGCAGTTGACTCGAATTGTTCTTCGGCTAGCGTTCTCAGTTCGACTTCTAGCGCTTGCCAATCTGTAGGGGACCTGATGCAGCAGCAGAGCAGCAACATGTCAATTCTTTACATGTTTTCCAGATACAGTAATGCTCGGAATGCCGGAAACCCACCACCCAGGGAGGCAAGTACAGTGAGTCATGGTTCAGTTTGTGCTTCCCAGACTTCTAGCAGCTGCCACTCTACGGGCAGCAGCAGGAATGAGCATTCTCAGCACGAATGTCTTGGTTCCTTCTGAACTTGTGAGATGTAAGATTTGTACTTGTAATTCTTCTTTCCCCACTCGCTTGAAGGGGGGGATCCGGGAACTGTCCCTGATTAAGTACTTACCCGAGGCTTTCTCTGATATTTTTGTTTCATCTTAGCTCTTCTTGTCGAAGTTAAAATGCTTCCTGTTGTATCTTCATTGATTTGTTGTTCCAATAAAGGGTAATAATTCTTTGAAGAAAGGGTGAGCTTTGACTCGTCATCTGTTCCTTAAGACCTCTATGGATCAGTTTAGAGCAGAAATCGTTCAATTTCGCCTTTTTATAAAAGCCATTGACCTGTTGGTTAACAGTTGACCAAAAAAGAATAGCGTAGAATGCGGTTCAACCTACCAAAACACACGGCATATACAAAACGTTGGCTCCTCAAGTTCGAGGCCAATATCCTTACCATGCTCAAATAAACATAACAACTAACAAGCAGGCCATAGACTTTGGCAGGGGATATTGGACTCTGAATCCATAACATTGCAAAACCATCCCCCTAACGGGTACAAAAGATTCTAAGTATAGATTACAGCCCGAGTTGTGCCTCTTGCACAAGCCTTCTCTAAGCAGCAACGTCCTCAACTAAGGTTTGATATTTGAAATCACTCAATCTGTAGATCCGCTTGGAATTACAAAAGGAATTGAAATTATAGCATACAGACTCTATAGTCGACAATTTTGGAGTTACAAAAAGAACTGAAATCACTCCCTCAGCCAAGATGCTTGAGCTGGCGTCCACTGACATAACTCACCATCTTTAAACCAGAGACCTGTGTCAAACGGTGACCAAGGAAGTCAATGGTGGTTGAAAGTTGATACAACTTCTCTAATAGATACGAGTCAAACAAAAATGCTCCCTATTTTAGTCTATGCTTTAAGACATTGCATCTATAAGGAAAGAACTATTTGAGAACTTAAACATTCAATTTCATCACATTTTATATGTCTGACATATAACCATACTTAAACTGAGCACTCGCAAGGCCAAGTTACTATAAAGCTTCTATGTACAATTAGTTGACACACACACAAGCAAAATCATGCCATAGTAAGGCCCTACCTATTTCACGCTTCCCATTCTCGGGGCTATCACTGCCATGAACCACATTCCTGCAGAAATTTTTTATGAGAAGTGTTAAATTGACAAACAGAAAAGGCAATGAGGATTGCAACCCAGTGCGATAAAATTAACAAATAAATTGGCCAATCAACAAAGATTGAATGGTCTAACCTTCCCGTTTGAACAGCAAGATCCCCTCTGATTGTGCCTGGCTCAGCTTGAAGAGGATTTGTAGATCCTATGAGCTTACGTGCAGATGCAACAACACCATCTCCTTCCCAGGCCTAGATAAAGTAACATCACAATCGCCAGTCCATGACAAAGCCAAAAAGCAAAGAAGGGTTTCAATTTTACCCTTTTGTTTGTGTAAAATCAATACGATAAAGGTAAGGGCCATACCATACAGACAACTGGACCTGAAGTGATGTAATCGATCAGCTTAGGAAAGAAAGGCTTGGCGTTGAGGTCTTTATAATGCTCCTGCAACATATAATATCCAAATTACGAGAATAACAAGCTATAGAATGACTTGGAAAACCTGTATTCCAGCATAAAATCAACATCAAATAAACGAAAGTTGCAAGCAGAGGCATGAAATGAATGCATTACTGTCTTTTCCATGATTGCTAATCTAAAATCATTTTAAAAAATGTCAAACGGTTAGAACTTTACAAGAGTGAGGTCCCTTTGTTACAAAGACAGGAAATTAACTTTGCTTTCCCACAATTCATCACCAATCACACAAGGGTTCACACAATGACTAAATCTTCCATCGAAACATCAACAATGGAGAAACAAAAGCCAGTAAACACTAAGCCCATTTCTGTTACAAAGAAGAAAAGGATAAAAGGGGTAGTGAATGATGGTAAACTACTAACCTCTGCCAATTCTTTAGGGCATTGGAAGAGCTTGAGGCCGGTCAATTTAAACCCTTTCTTCTCAAACCTCGATATGATTTCCCCGACCTGAAACAACCCAAGTTACCCAACCCATAGCAAAATTCAATGCCATTTCAACTACAAATCCCCAATTTCAACAGAAAAAGTCTTCAAAATCAGGTAACACCATAGAAATAGACAAACTTACAAGACCACGCTGAACACCATCAGGCTTAACCATAATGTAAGTCTCTTCAACTTGCTCCTGAAAACAAAATGTTAAGGCCAAAAAAATAAAAATTTATCAACTGGGTTTCCACCAAATACAAGTAAAATATAACTCCAATAAGAAAAATTTAACTGGGTTGTACCAATTTCTCAACCATTCAAGAAATAACAAATCTTTTCCTACATTGAACAACAAAAAAACAGAGAACAAAACAGCAAGACATTGGTTTTGTTTCGAAACCTCAGATATCACATACCATGAAGCAACAAGTCAATTGTGTCAAAGAGAATGAGAAAGAGAAAGGACATACCAGGGAAGCGACCACGCGGGGAAGGAAAGTACGGGGTTTAGTGGAGTTGCGGGGTTTAGCCACATGGGGATGTGAATGGAATGCAGATATGTGGGTGGTGCGCAGGTTAAGGTGCTGCTTCTTGCAGGGTGCATAGGATAAGGTGGAGTAGCTACTGCCACTTCTTTGAGTTGACGAGCGAAGAACAACAGATGACGAGGTAAGACATGGTTTGGCTCCTCCTAACACGCCTACAGTCTCCATTTCTCTCTCACTTCCTTGTCTCCCCGTAAACGGCTAAACTAAAGTGGTAGTTAAAAACAAGGCTTCAAGACAAAATGGTTAAACTAGGCCTTTTTGTTTTGGGCCAAGTTACTGAACTGGTCCTAGGCCCTAGGGTGTTTTTTTATTTTGATACTGGATTTGTCTCTTTGTGTAATTTTGTTCTGTTCTCATACCATTTCGAACGAGGAATATTCCTGAAAACAACCATAGAAAAGTATTACAACTTGGAGAAGTAGCTCCAAAATCTACCTTCTAGGTAATTTGTTTGATTTCTTGTGGGTGAAACAGAGAAAGTATTTTCTATTTCCTGCATGAATAATGATTGATCGAGGTGCGCACATACAAATATTGGGATGCCTTAAATATCTGCAGTCATAAACTTACAGGGTAGGATGAATCAAAGAATCGTGCATTAATTATTACAATCCAGATTTGTTCAAAAAATTACAACCCGGTAATTAAAAGAATCAACGAAATGTTGATATACACATTTTGAAACCATCCTAGAAGCAACTTTACACACACCAAATCAAGATTTCAAGTTCTTTATTCCATCTGTTCGCTGACCAGAGCAGCTCAAATTTAGAAAACAACAGTGCTTATTTCATCTGACCAGAACACTCTGGCTTGGCACATAGGAATTTGCTACAAGATATGGTAGCAGGAGGTAACACACACTGGTGACTTGGACAAAGAAAACCCACCTGGCCACAAGGAAACTGGGCCAATTTATTGAGAACAGGAAAACTTTAGGCAGCTAATACATGGTGAAGCTTCAGCATTTCCAGCAAGAAGCAGCAATGATAGGCTTGGATTTCCAGCCAAGTACCAAGCATCCTTTCTCTTCAGCAACTGTGTATCCATCACAGACCTTATTCTTCGCCAGCCATTGCTTGGCTTGTGACATCATCTTGAATGGTGCAGCCTGGAATCCTGCACGGCTCATTCTCCTGCGCCACTGGTCCACCCTCTCATGCCTCTCCACCCTGGCCGGCCCTTCGCAGCTCACAATGTTCTTTATCTCCTCTGCGAAGTAAAACTGCTCCATCTTGGCCCGCCTAGTGTCATACTTGGGCAGCATTGCATCCAGGGAATCAAATATTGCAGAGTAGTAATGCAAGGCTTCCATGAACCTGCCAAGAAAGAATGGCCCATTATGGCTTGAATCTTGCTCAACAAGAACAAGAAGCTTTGGCAAGAGCTCGTGGATGATCTGCAGGACAGAATTCAAGGCCCCTCTACTCTCTTTAACAACACAATGCAGCTGCAGGATACTGTTCACAACAAGTACTTCACCTTCACAGGTCTTGATGTCCTCAGGCTGCAGGTTTTCCAGGTTGCTTTCCACCACAGAAAACTCCAAGTTTATTCCCAAACTTTTGGCGTATTCACCGAGTTCATCTCCAATGATTTGGAACCTATCAATGCTGAGTCCAACTGCAGTGATTCTAAGGCGGCTGGGGGGATTTCCAGCCCGATTGGCGAGGCTTTCAATAAGCCGGCGCCATTGCTGACCATGTGGCAACCCAAGCGTCATGCCTAGGTCCACAACATGGACAAAACTCTCTCCCTCAAAGGCTTCCACTATTGCAGCATTGGCCACAAAGTGACCAAACTGAATATGTGGGCAAATCTCATAAACAAGGCGTAAGGCTTCTTCCTTCTTATCAGAGGCAATGTCCATTATGTTCATTGTGGGTGCAATAAATCCTACTGCCCCTAGTGGCTGAACTTGAGAGAGCCTGTCTGCAAGCCCTTGAACAAAGCATGACGCCACACGCTGGAAAGAAGAGCCAAATACAAGAGCATTGGATCGCAGCTCTGATAATAAAGCCGAGGCATGTGACTTGTCGCGGCAAGCCACTGCTTCAGCACAAGCAATTAAAAGCTGAACAAGCCTCATCCCATCAGCAGTATTACCATCTCCATCATTTCCAGCTTCCTCAGCATTGATCATTGCTGCTGCTGCTTCTTCCACGGCCTCTGCAGCAAGATATCTTTTGGTATATGTCAATATATGATCTCTGAAATGAAGCTTTGGTAAGCTGGTGAAGCTATTAATGCTACTACTGCGGCTGAGGCAGCTTCCACCTCTGTAATAGCTACTATTGCTTGAAATGGATTCAGAAGTACTCAGAGTTCTTTTCATCCTCTTATGATCCCTGAAATAGGTGTCATCCGACAAAGGAATGATGGTGGTAAAAGAGTTGTTGCCTGACATAGGCAAAAAGGGATAAGGATAGCAGGCCATTGCAGAGAGACTAAGATCAAGACCACCCATCCCTGAAACTGTTTCATCATTGGAAAACTCACTTGACAAGAAGGCAGGCATTTCTCTGATAAATATATTCCTCACTCCCTCCCTCCCCCTTATCTAATGATGCATCAATAAAGCACTGAAAGACCCCAAGACAAACCCAAGATGATATATATACAGTTAAGGTTTCTTGCTGGGAGCTTTCAAATGTTAAATTTTTAAAACTTTTAGAGACAAAAAGGATTTCTTGTTGTTGGGCGTGACGCACTAGGTTTCAGGCATATTAAAAAATATATGAACGTATAAGTTGACAGAAAGGTAATTGGCTGCATAGTTGTCGACCTAATCTGTGGTATAGGCTATAGAGGCATAGAGCAATCGCAAGAATCTCCAATATGAAACTCCCATTATTTTGGATTGCATTTCTATTGTCTATCCCATGAGACATCCAACCTAGGTGGTCACTTATTTTATTCATATGCTATTGCAAGCAATTGAAAAATGTCAAGGTAAAGGTCATTTTCTGAAATGTCCTAATCACCTCAGGTTCATTCCTTTTACCTTTCAACTATCTATCTGCAGTTTGTTCACTTTATAATATACTATGTTGTATCTCAATCCAGAAATAGCTCCTTTGGAGACAAAACCTGAAATTTGCAGTTGAAATTAGAGGAAAAAAAAAGAAGAAAAAGAGCAAAACCGGTGGCTTCACATACTAACAACCTCAAGAAATTTCAGGCACTGTTTTCCTGTCCAAATCATGTCCGACAATTAGCAGAAGCTAAGATTACTTGTTCTGCTTAAACAGGCAAATACATAATGGTATATTTATTACTCTGGGGATTTACAGCATTATCTTATTTTCTTGTAGAACGTTGGAAATCTCCATAGAATCCATCAAACCATCAAAATGGTAAAAAAATTTCCAATAAATCAACTTGTATCCTAGTGTTTATACTTTTCTGGATGCGCACATTTGAAACGATTATACGCTGTGCTAATATGGTGGCACCCCTATGTCTGTGTAAAAAAAAAAAAAAAATGATTATATAGAACCACCAATCTGAAATGTCAAATGTAACCTCAACAAGGCTTGTTATGCCGGCTTACTTGAGAACATTGAGAAAGTACAATAGTCGTATTATTAATGTAAGGATACATCAAGAATTTGAGATGCTCTAGGTGTTCAATACATATAATATTGTATATGCAGAAAACAAATACTGCAACATTTCGATTTTTATGCTTGGAGTATTGATGTAACAACTCTTGTCTGGTTAAGTCGGCGCATATTCTATATAGGCCTCAACAACGTCGTAGGAACAAGAAAAAGGAAGCAAAACCCACCAACTGAGTCAGCCAAATGTTGCTGTCTACGGCTATTCATCCAGCTTTGGACAGCAGGATATGATTAGTATTGAATAAGGCTTTAAAACAACAACGAGTACAACCTTTTTTTAGGGTGATCAGTTTGATCTAGTGGCCGCAAGCTCCAGTTGTGACATGTATGACAGGCAGAAAAGACCAGAGGGCTAGAAGGAAAAAGGTTCCTCAGTCTATGTAAAGAAAAAAATTCCTCAGTCTACGTATGTTGATAGAGAATGGGATGCATAGATATCCCCCCAACAGAAGGTGTCTTCTGTTTACAAGAAAAAGGGAAAAGAATGAGGTTTTGCGAAATAAAGATTTCATGGAAATAAAGAAATGTTATGTCTTCGGTTGTCTGACTAAGGGAGGATATCAGGTAAGGTTGTTTCTTGAAAAGAGTTAAGGGAAAGCAATGATCAGGAGACAGCTGCACAGTTCTCTCATTTATTAATAAATTTTAACCTGAAGGCCGCTTTCTATTTCTCACTTGTTTATTCACCTGAGTTCTGGCTTAATAATATTGTATATCGAATATACAAGGAATTCCATATATTCTGTACAGAGAAAACAGGATCTAAATCGAAATCAATACTTACAACTTGCTTTTCTGTCACCAGCCCTATTCCCAAAAGCTGCAGGAATTGATCACTCTGCTGGCAACTTGATAACTAATAGGACCTCACTAGAAACGGGTGGCTTAATTAATTAGATTGAACCCACTAAGTAGAGCAAAATGATCAACACGGTCTCATTTTATGATAACTCTACACGGAAGAAACTTGGAAGTTGTGTCAGGCTTTACCCTTTTTACAGGAATTTGAAGTCAAAATCCAAATGTCTGTTTATCAGTTTATGTTCTACTTCAATGTCTTCCACTTTTGGTGGGTAAGTTCTTGTAAGCTCCTCATATTAGTTTCAACTCTAAGCTGTCTCATCACAAAAAAAGGATTCAACACTAAGCTAACAAGTCGCTTTTCATTCATCTAATTTCCTGGGAATTATTTCGCTTTCAAGATTTGACAAAACACTTGCTATCATAGGAATCCTCGGCTAAACTTGTTTTTTATTTCTTGCAGAAGGGAAGGCGCACCTCATGTAACCCTGTCTGATATATAGGAATACTAATTAACAAGCAAGTGGTCAATAAAGTTTGGCACTAGTGTACTGCAATTGGACAAGTAGAAGTTGAAAAATTCTGCAACTATTAATACCTCCATCAGCTAGGATTCAGAAAAAGGTTCAGCCCATATTAACTTTTCCGAAAGGGAACTCCTGCTCTATCCCAAATTCTATCGAATATGCCAAAGCGACAAAAGGAAGTTAATGTTCATTGATGAACCATTGAAATTGGGACAAAACAAGAGAACAAAATGCTAGTATAATGTTGGGACTGGGACATACACATAGTCACATACCAACTAGTCATCATATACACTATGCTTTTTTGTTTTCCACTAGGAAATGGATTGGCATTTCCACGTTTGGAAAGGGAACTTCTCGCCGAGATTGAATTTTAAACACACCCTTAAAAAAACAGTGATAGTTTGAGAAAACCTAAGATTAAAAACATTTTTTTTATTTGTTGTCTTCACATACCTTTACGCTTACCCCCTTTTGCTATGAATTCAATCTTTTGGAAAATTTTTGTCAACATAATTGTAATTTTGTCTTAAAGAATTTATTTCACACATAGAATTAGTATCGAACGGAATGCTTCAGAAGTATCTCAACAAAGTCAAGTATCCCCTGAACTAAGCATAGGTTTTTTTCTATGTTCTTTTACAAACTAAGACTGGACTCGAACTCTATTTGAAAACAATCTCAGTGCCAATTGCGGTAGAGCTCATTTTGATTTCCACGAGTTTTCTCCTATTTTCTGGCGTCACAATTAGGACGACGTAGTAGTTTTTTATGAGGACTAAGGATTATTCATTGGGCCGAGTTGTGGTCTATGCATATGGTCCGGCCCAAACTCGTTATATTTTTATGGGCCTATGGCCGACAAAGTTGTGGAATGTCATGTGTGGTTGTTTCGCGTATAGCCCACGATGTTCCTTACTTGGGCCCAATGCATACCACGGTGCAGATGCCTCCCATGTCCTCAGGCCGTGACACGTGGTAGTCCAATTTTCTGCTCCTCAGCTTCACACGTGGTAACAAATTAGTATTTGGATACAGATGAGCCCCACACAAACATGCTTAGATTTTCTCTCAAAATAAAAAGATTAAATATTGCATCATCCAGCTTTCCTATTTTCACTGGCATAAAACTAGTTCCACGCAGTGTCTTTGTAGTTTCACTAATGGCATGGCATGCACGACTACTGAGGTTTAAAAGTACTTCCAGTCCTGACGAATAAAGATTTCAAAACAGAAGGAAACAATAGTATTGATGTTTCATTAAGTTTCAATATGAAAACGTACACGAGAAATGGGAAACAAAACGACTAAAATGATTACAAAACCAAAATCTATATATCTTAATTAACAAACGGGAAATGCTATAATTAATCATAACGATTTCGAGGTGTTCTACAAGAAAATGTGCGAGCATAAGACATATATAGCTAGGGAGACTGTAGATGGATACCAAAAACTTAACTGTATTTATATAAGGACTCAAGATGAACCTAATCCTCTATATATGCATACGTATTTCTAGTGCTCTATCAATACGAGGGAGTGCAGGCAATGCAAGCGAGCAAGAGAATGGCCGAGGAAGCACCATCCTCTTCAAGATTGGAGCAACTCCTCTTGAACTTGCTGGCCTTTCCCTTGTTGCATTGAATCTGCTTCTGCATCTGCTTTTGGTGATATTGCTGATACTTATGAACCTCCTTACCCTTGTGTTGTTGGTCTTGTGACAGCTGCTGCCTCTTCTTCATGGTTTTTTTCTCTTGATCAGCTTTACTTGAAATGAGAAGTCTTTTCTTCAACTTTTTGTAGATGTAGAGGAAGGCAAAAGAATCGAGTATAGGAGGAAGTATTTTGGTGCATGAGAAACACACACATGCTACTCAATTTATAGCCCAGACTTCTTAAAAAATGCCCTCAATTGTTTTTTTTTTTTTTTGGTCGAAGAATGCCCTTGATTTTTTTCATAATATCATTTCATCACTAACATTATGGCTAGCTAGCCGTGGGGACCTTGGGAATTCCATTGTCACACATACACTCACTCTTCTTCCTAGCTAAGAATTTGTTTATTCTATATCATTTCGAATTTTGATCATGTGCAGAGGAATAGACTAAACATTTAGTAGGACACTGACATGTTTATTAAATCTTCCTACACATCTCACAATGGGGGATATATGTACAAGAGACATGTTGAGTGGAGAACGCTCTATCCTTTCATTCCAATTGTTGAACAAGTTCAATGTTACAAGATGAAGAGGGTCCAACATGTTTCAACATATGAGTATCCCTAGTGCATGGAATACTGTCACTGCATCAATTCCCAAGGTTTAGAGTCCAATTTTATTTACCTTTCAAACTGGGAAAAAAAAAGGTTATAGGCTGGCTTATAGCCTAACAAAATTATATGATCAGGTGGGGGAAGAGAACTAGCTAGTTGATTTAATTAACTAACCACTAGCATATATCCTCATTTTACTAAATTAAACTCGGAAGATCATTTCAAGCTGGCATTTCGGCGCTTTAGATTCTCCCCCAGCTAGTGACAAAAAATTTATAACTAAGAGAAAAAAAAATCATAGGCCGATCGAGCTATATGATCAGCTCGACAATGATAGTTCTTAGCTGTTATAAACCTACATAAACGGTAGTGTACTACTATAGCAATACTTTAAGGAACTATTGCAGGAATATGAATTTAAAAATTCACACCCCAGTATCTAACTAATCATGATCGATCATGATTGAAGTATAGAATCAAATACTGGAACGAATTATGAAAAGAAAAAAGTAACAAACACAACGAAGAGGGTCAATTATTTTGCAACGCCATTGCCATGCCTAGAAGGAGTTTCGCCCATGTTTGTCGTCATTATAACCTAGCTCTGATCAAAGACTCTTCATATATCTCTAGGAATTGAGCAAATTAAGAGAGAAACCTTACATGTGCAAAGCCATGTGATCATGTGTTCATGTTCTTTGTCCTCTTCTTGGCTGACCCGCTTCCATAGGACCCAGCATGAGGTCTTCTTGTTCCCTTCTTTTCCGTTAATTAAATCCTTCATTATTCGAAATCACACATGTTTAGTCGTCGATCAACTTCATCAAGAATCATGCTTCACATATAGTGACAGGCTCTCCGCTCTCTTAATTATTTGATCTCAACGAGTGAAACAAAGGAGGTCGATCTAAACCTTCACATATTTCTAGGTCCATACCAAAATTCTGGACAAGTACTTGTAAGAATATTTTCTATTATGTGGCACACATAATATATTGAGTATTATTTAATGACGTGGCAAAAGCCCATTGACCAATTATTAGAGTTTTCTAAAGAGTACTTGATGGGAGTGTATAAATAGAAAAATAAAGAGATGGGTCCTCTCTCTCCTGACACAACGTTTGTTAACCCGCCAAAACAACGTTAGAAAGCAGACAAGGCAAGAGGGAGAAATCCACCTCAAGGAAACCAAAGCAAAGCACATATCGTGAAGCACACATCATGGAATCAACAGGTATGTTATCAATATCTTAAAGATTAGTGGGAGATAATGAGTTTAAGATCCTTAAATTATGTTGTTCAAAATTAGGGTTTATTGATGATTGCTTAATCCCTAATTGTTATGATGTTTCATGTTAAAATTATCTAACATGTGGTACCGGAGCATGGTTTATGAACGATTATCTCCCCTAAAATAATTGTTATGATGCTGCTTTTATGTTGTTTAATCAATAAGCAATTAAAGTTTGATTATTTTCGATTGGATTTTTATGTTCGTCCCAATCTAACGAAAATTGATATAGTTGATGTATATTTATTTTGGGATGAGTTTGTATTCATCCAATCTCTTGAAAACCACACATGATTGTTGCTGGTTGAAATCCTGTTCTGTTTTGATGGAAGGAATATCGATTGCGCATATACGGCTTTAGTGCGCATATGAATGTTTGCTTTGAAATAATAATATAAGTAATACTGTATTATTTCTAGCTTTGGTCGCATCGAAATATAATACACATGTGGTCATTGAATCGTTTTTGTCTGGGTTGGAATTGTGGCTGCCAGTGTTTATTGGAAAATTATGGCTTTTTCGACTCAATCCATATATTTATTAATTCTGTCGTTCTGGTCCTTATAAGGCAGATTTATAGCTTAGTCCTTATATTTATATGTTTTGTGTGTAAGCCCAGAATGTTTTATTTGTATGTTGGACTTGTTAAAGGTCTCTTTTAATGAACATCCTTATAGATGTTTGATATCTACTTATGTATAATTTGTTAGCCACCAAAGTGGCCAAATTAGAATGTTTTATAGATATCAATCTTAAGAAAAGAGATACTTAAGTAAATTTTTATATCTATTTTATGTACAATTTGTTAGTCACCAAAGTGGCCGAATTGGAATGCTTCATGGATATCAAAATTAAGAGAAACATTGATTTACTCATGAGAATGTGATGCAATTATTGTGATGACATGATGATGTAAATTTGTTTATCATGAGTATATCAAGTTTATTGATTATAAAATATTTAAGGATCGCCCAAAGGTTGATTAGCCATTTTATAATCATGAACATTAAAGTGGATAATTAATTTGTTTGATTGGTCATGTTTTGCATATCCAAAGGTAGCATACATGTCTAATTAAATATGTTAGTTTCCAATTATGAGAATCTTATTTATGCATCAATTATGTGTATTGTTGTATATTATTGTACTTCCCAAAGGAAAACATTAATCTACACTTATCGTATATAACATTACAGTTCATGCATAGTTTGAATGTGAATGATGTCTATGCACTTGAAATAATATGTGAGTTTTTATGTATCTTGCAGCAACAGTTGCTCTTCATTCGCAAGCCTCATCTGTTGTTAAGTTCAACGGGCTTAATTATGCTGATTGGAGTGAACAGGTCCAATTTCACTTAGGTGTATTGGGTTTGGACACTGCTCTCCTAACCGATAAGCCCGCTGCTCTAACTGACAAGAGCACTAAAGATGAAAAGATTCTCCATGAAGCATGGGAGAGATCTAACAGATTGAGCCTTATGTTCATGCGAATGACTGTGGCGAGCAACATTAAGGCAACTATCCCAAAGACTGATAGTGCGAAGGAATTCTTCGGAAGTATTGAAAAGCACTCTCAGTCTGAATCTGCTGATAAGTCACTTGCTGGGACACTAATGGGTACGCTGACCACCATGAAGTTTGATGGTTCTCGTACCATGCATGAGCATATTACTGAAATGTCCAACATAGCAGCAAAATTACGTACTATGGGAATGACAGTGGATGAGAATTTCCTTGTGCAATTCATTATCAACTCCTTGCCGAATGAGTATAGTGCTTTTCAAATCAATTATAATTCGATTGAAAAGAAATGGGCTTTGAATGAATTGCATAGTAAGCTCATTCAGGAAGAGACAAGGCTTAAGACAAAGCAAGGAAATCATTCTGTCAATCTCATAGGACACTCAGGAGCAAAGAGGCCAGGGAAGAAAGGTGGAAAGAGCTATAAAGGATCATTGAAAGTCAATGAATCATCTGCTCAAATCCACAAGAAGGAACAGAAGAGTGATAAGTGTCACTTTTGCAATAAGAGTGGACACTATCAGAAAGATTGCCTGAAACGTAAGGCATGGTTCGAAAAGAAAGGTAAGCTATATGCTTTAGTATGTTTCGAATCAAATTTAACTGAAGTTCCTTATAACACCTGGTGGATTGACTCTGGTTGCACCACTCATGTTTCGAACACGATGCAGGGATTTCTTACGACCCGAACCATAAAGCCAAATGAAAGATTTGTCTACATGGGAAACCGAAATAAAGCTCCAGTTGAGGCCATTGGAACTTATCGTTTGATTCTTGATACTGGACACCATTTAGACCTTTTTGAGACTCTTTATGTACCCACTATTTCTAGAAACTTGATTTCTTTGTCTAAACTAGATATTATGGGTTTTTCTTTCAAGTTTGGAAATGGTTATCTCAGTATTTACAAACACAATTGTCTTATTGGTACTGGTTCTCGTTGTGATGGCCTTTACAAATTGAATCTTGATTCCCTGTTTACTGAAACATTATTGACCTTGCATCATAATGTTGGTTCGAAACGTAGTTTGGTGGATGAGAACTCTGCTTTCTTGTGGCATAAACGTTTAGGTCATATATCTAAAGAAAGAATGCAAAGATTAGTAAAGAATGAAATCCTACCAAAGTTGGATTTTACTGATCTTGGCATTTGTGTGGATTGTATTAAAGGCAAACAAACAAGACACACACTTAAGAAGTCAGCCACAAGAAGTAGTCAGCTCCTTGAGATTATACACACTGATATATGTGGTCCTTTTGATGTACCAACTTTTGGTAAAGAAAGATATTTTATCACCTTTATTGATGATTTTTCACGTTATGGTTATATTTATATGTTGCATGAAAAATCTCAATCTATTAATGCCCTAGAAGAATTTATCAATGAAGTTGAGAGGCAACTTGATAAAAGGGTGAAAATCATTAGGTCTGATAGAGGTGGTGATTATTATGGGAAGCATGATGAAACTGGACAATGTCCTGGTCCATTTGCTAAATTCTTGGAAAAGCGTGGCATTGTGCTCAATACACAATGCCGGGTACACAGCAACAAAATGGAGTTGCAGAAAGACAAAATCGTACCCTGATGGAAATGGTTAGGAGTATGATGAGTAATTCATCATTACCCTTAGCATTGTGGATGTATGCCTTGAAAATTGTCGTGTATTTATTGAATAGGGTTCCTAGTAAGGCAGTGTCAAAGACTCCTTTTGAGCTTTGGATAGGGAGGAAACCTAGTTTGAACCACTTACATGTGTGGGGTTGCCCGGCAGAGGTAAAGATTTATAATCCATATGAAAAGAAACTGGACTTAAGAACAACTAGTGGTTTTTTCATTGGTTATCCAGACAAGTCTAAGGGTTATATGTTTTACTGTCCTAACCATTCCACTAGAATTGTTGAAACTGGGAATGCAAGGTTTATTGAGAATGGTGACATTAGTGGGAGTGTGGAGCCTCGAAAGGTAGAAATTCAAGAAGTACATGTACAGATTCCTGTACAAACAACTTCTACTGATGTCGTTGCTCCTATTGTTGTCGATCAATCTGACAACTTACAAGAACAACATAATTCTCCAACTCATGATGATACAGTCATTCTAAATGAACCTGCAATGAATGTGCCTGTAATAGATGAACCACAAGATGTCATATTAAGGAGGTCCACAAGACCTAAAAAGTCTAGGATTTCAAATGACTATTTGGTTTATCTACAAGAGTCAGATTATGACTTAGGAATAAATGAAGACCCGGTTTCATTTTCACAAGCCATAGAAAGTAATGATTCTGATAAGTGGTTAGATGCCATGAAAGAAGAGTTGAAATCAATGGATTACAACCAAGTTTGGGATCTAGTAGAATTGCCAGAAGGATGCAAAAGAGTTGGGTGTAAATGGGTATTTAAGACCAAACGCAACTCTCAAGGCAATGTCGAAAGATATAAAGCTAGACTGGTTGCCAAAGGTTACACTCAGAAAGATGGTATAGACTATAAAGAGACCTTTTCTCCTGTTTCTAAAAAGGACTCTTTAAGAATCATTATGGCAATGGTGGCTCATTATAATCTAGAGTTACACCAAATGGATGTGAAAACCGCTTTTCTGAATGGGAATTTAGAGGAAGAGGTTTATATGGACCAACCTGAAGGCTTCTCAGTTACCGGAAAGGAACACATGGTGTGTAAGTTAAAGAGGTCAATATACGGACTTAAGCAAGCTTCCAGACAATGGTATCTTAAGTTTAATGATACCATTACATCTTTTGGATTTCAAGAAAACACTGTTGATCGGTGTATATATCTAAAAATCAGTGGGAGCAAATTTATTTTCTTGATTCTGTATGTTGATGATATTTTGCTAGCTACTAATGATCTTGGTTCATTATTTGAAACCAAGGAATTTCTTTCCAAAAACTTTGAAATGAAAGATATGGGTGAGGCATCCTATGTGATTGGAATTGAAATATTCCGTGACAGAAAACAAGGATTGTTAAGCTTGTCTCAGAAAGGCTATATCAACAAAGTTTTGGAAAGGTTTAATATGGACAAATGCTCAGCAAGTGTTGTTCCAATTCAGAAAGGAGACAAATTTAGTCTTAATCAATGCCCGAAAAATGAATTGGAACGTCAGCAGATGGAGAAGATTCCTTATGCATCCATTGTTGGGAGCCTAATGTACGCACAGACTTGTACTAGGCCAGATATAAGCTTTGCTGTTGGGATGCTAGGGAGATATCAGAGTAATCCTGGATTGGATCACTGGAAAGCTGCTAAAAAAGTTCTGAGGTATCTGCAAGGAACCAAGGACTTCATGCTCACATATAGGAGGTCGGATCATCTGGAGGTGATTGGATATTCAGATTCAGACTATGCTGGCTGTGTGGATACAAGAAAATCCACAAACGGTTATTTGTTCCTTTTGGCTGGAGGAGCAATTTCATGGAAGAGTGCGAAGCAGTCTGTCATTGCTGCATCCACTATGGAAGCTGAATTTGTAGCTTGTTATGAAGCTACTATTCAGGGATTATGGCTGCGGAACTTTATTTCAGGACTTGGGATTGTCGACACTATTGCCAAGCCGCTGAAAATTTATTGTGATAATGCTGCAGCAGTATTCTTCTCTAAAAATGACAAGTATTCGAAAGGTGCAAAGCATATGGAAATCAAATACTTTGTCGTTAAAGAAGAAGTTCAGAAACAAAGGGTGTCAATTGAACACATAAGTACCAATCTGATGATTGCGGATCCATTAACCAAAGGGTTGCCACCTAAGACATTTATTGAGTATGTCGGAAAGATGGGTGTAGTTGAAAACCCAATTTATGATTGATTGTTATGGTGTTATTGACACTTGGAGCTCTTTATGAATTGTTTCTGATGTTCATTTGTTTTTTCTGTCTTATTATGTTTTATATGCATGCATAACAGTGTATGAGGAAAGTAGACAGTATGGGTCTTTATTTTCAATGAAGACATAAAGTTGGACCATTAAGTTTTAAAGCTATTTTATGATATGAGTATGAAACTAGTATGTGATGCATGGAAGGGACCATGTTGCAAATAATTAACATGGAACCGCTATGATTCTTATTAGTTTTTTACTTATTGATGTTATGTTGATCAATTTTAATTATTTTGCGCGTCATATTATCTGTTCAATAATATATTATATGTGCCAAGTAGGAGAATGTAATAATATCTTCTATTATGTGGCACACACAATATATTATATGTGCCAAGTGGGAGAATGTAAGAATATTTTCTATTATGTGGCACACATAATATATTGAGTATTATTTAATGACGTGGCAAAAGCCCATTGGCCAACTATTAGGGTTTTCTAAAGAGCACTTGATGGGAGTGTATAAATAGAAAAATAAAGAGATGGGTCCTCTCTCTCCTGACACAACGTTTGTTAACCCGTCAAAACAACGTTAAAAAGCAGACAAGGCAAGAGGGAGAAATCCACCTCAAGGAAACCAAAGCAAAGCACATATCGTGAAGCACACATCATGGAATCAACAGGTATGTTATCAATATCTTAAAGATTAGTGGGAGATAATGAGTTTAAGATCCTTAATTTATGTTGTTCAAAATTAGGGTTTATTGATGATTGCTTAATCCCTAATTGTTATGATGTTTCATGTTAAAATTATCTAACAGTAATATGAACTTCCTTTAAAGCTGGTTTTGCAACCATTCTTACTAAGTTTGACTGGGAATATATATAATCTGCTATCCGTTGTTATTAATTAAGTGTTGTAGTCCTGCATGGAACTTGAGTATTTAAATTATATTTTGAGGTTGAACTAGCTAGGAAAAGGATTAAAAGGAAAGAAGACATGGTTATTTAAAGTTTGAGACGGCACCTATATATGGCTATTGTATATAGTGATCAACGTCCGTTTCTATGTAGATTATTTATCATAACACAAAGGTGTTACGTACAATGCAAGACGATAACTTCACAATCTCCATCATATCACAAATATCTGTGAAACCATTTAGCATAAAAAAAGAAAAAGACACTTGTGTGTATCTGTATAGCAGATAAAGAAGGGCAACTAGAAAGAAAATCCTTGATTTATCTAAAGTGGTTATCATTTAAATGGAGTATAATGGGCCAGCTTCATAACGGAACAT
Source organism: Turnera subulata (assembly GCA_028386065.3). Classification (NCBI taxonomy): domain Eukaryota; kingdom Viridiplantae; phylum Streptophyta; class Magnoliopsida; order Malpighiales; family Passifloraceae; genus Turnera; species Turnera subulata. Next base: position 24,673 of record JAKUCV010003784.1, read on the forward strand.
CTGTTGTGATTGAAACAGACAAAACAGTACATGGTTGTGCAGGGCGAAACAATGAGCCCATAATTCTAAACAAGTAGGGGCCATGGCTCGAGGAAATGGGGTGTTGGCCATTCCGTGAACGGAGTAACTTTGATTGGTTTTGACCACACCCCCGCCAATGACCCCATGGCCATGGACAGCCTAATTAGCATTGACCCTACCCACTCTCTTTTTTGAACTTCAAAAGAAAGAAAAAGAAATACAGATTTGTTTTTTTTTTTCCAAAAGAAACAGAGTATAGCATTTAGCATTGTCTTTGCCAAACTTTTTCTGCAGAAAATGGCTTCAATAATAAGGTAGCAAAGGCCAAAGGAGGCTTCAGTACCTTTATAATTAGAGTTTTTTATAATCACAACTTTATTTTTGGTTTCCATCTGGTTTCTGATCTAATTTCTAGGCGACTAATCTAGAACTAGGCACTGTTAAACATTTTTCTGTAATCACTAATCACAATTTTATAATTAGAACAACATGATAAGTCGTCAGAGAAGGAGGTCTCCAGTGGAGTCGTAGCCTTAAAAACCCGAAGAAGAGAAACAATGTGAGTCAACTCATCTACATATGGAAAAAGGCCTTGCAAAAAAAATCTGACTGTTACCATTATAGAACATGAATGAATAAGGCATTGAAATCTGTCAGTTTACTGTTATAGAACATGTATGAATAATTAGCAACTTGGGCCAAACCATGAACTCATTGAAATGAATGTTCTTGTACCAAGACTCCAGCTTTTAACTTTTCTTTCCCGTCACCTTTATTAGTTTTTGCTCTTTCTCTTTTGTTGTCAGGTTTTAGTTTGTGGCTCTGTGTTCGTGGATTAAGCATTTGTATGCTTCCAATAAGATGTATTCTATCTCAGATTGGATTTAGGAAAACATGAATGCATATCACTTAGTATATATTCAAACAAGAAAGAAGTGAAAGAATGTATAAATTAAATGTTCGCCGGGGTTTATTTGTAGGACTCGTTATTTTTTGTAATTTATTTCTATTTTCTTTTATTTATTTTTTTTTGGATAAAACTATTTTCTTTTATATGAATGTACTATCAAGTATAGCATATTGAATATTTTTTAAAAAAAATATTACATGTGAAAATATGGTCAAAGATGAAAATACGAGTTCTGTTGAAATTATCCGACCCGTCGCCCGTGAGCTACTTCGGCTAAGCGTTTGGGTTTTTCAGGGGGCCAGTAATGCTTTGAATCATTATCGAACCCGTTGGTTATTTGTTTAAGATTGGGCTAAGCCTTTGGGTTTCTGGGGGCCATAAAGCATTTGGATTAGGTCTGTGCGAAATTGGGGCGTTGTTTCAAAGCAAAGCCTGTTATTTTGCAACTTTTAAAAACAGACTTCCAAAATGGAGCATGAGTTTGATACTTGTCCTCCTCCTAGACCAAACCTTGAACTCAACCAGGATTTTCTGCCTATGTTTCTTTTCTAAGTTAAACGATAACTAGTTTTTAACTTTTGAGCTATAAAATAAGAGTACATAAGGTCTTGGAAAAAAATAATGTTGAGCCTATAACTATTTTGTTATTAAAGAGATACTAATTAGTTACTGTTTCGAATTTTTATGAGCCATCAACAAGTGTCTGTCATTACTCGTTGGGGGAGATGGTTTTGTACAACCAGTCCTCTCTAGCTACCGTCATTATTATACTGTTTTTGTTCTTAATTTCTCCGTCTCCTTACTGTTCTTTTTAAATTTTTAAAGAATAATTATTTGTATTGTTATACACGAGATGATGAGCACTATCTATGAATGAACGGTGAGGAATTATTTCAAGATCACTTATTCATACAGTGTAATTTACCGGCTGGCTCACTGGCATAAGAGCTCAAGCCCAAAGGCAGAATTCCCACCTACACGTACTCGATCTCCCTTAAAATATTTAAGAAACCCATTTATCGGGCATGATGTATTCTTCGAGGATGGAGGTGATCACAGTCTCCTTCCCCTTTACACGAGATAGTGAGCACTCTCTATGAATGAACGGTGTGGGATTATTTTCAAGATCACTGATACGTACAGTGTAATTTACCGGCTGGCTCACTGCCATAAGAGCTCAAGCCCGGAGGCAGAATTCAATCCCAACCAACTTGGAAAGCCTACCTACACAACTCATTCTCCCAATAAAATCTCAAGAGCCCATATGGATTTCGACATGATGTATTCTTTGAGAGTGGAGGTGATCACTGTCTCCCTCTCCTTTGTAACAATGTTTTCCTTAATCTAATAAGCCCCCGTTCCTGGAAAATTTCACCTACCGTCCTACCCCACCTAGAAAAGAGAAAGACAAATGATGGAAAAGGAGGCAAAGGATCACCCTCAACCAAAACAACCACTTTCAGCCATGAAATCATCATCAGCATCTGACCAAACGATCAAAATGGAAACTCACTTGGCAATCCGGTCAATCTCTTATAAATTAGCTCTTCCATTGCTCTCAATGACGACTATCTGGTGGGGTCGTAGTATTGAAATAACCGCGATGCCACCAGAAGAAAATAATCAAATCAAACTTTTGACGAGTATGTGCATGTCTATTCGGTCTTGAATAAGTATTTAAAGAAAAAATAAACATGGCAAGAATCAGTGACTAGAAGATTAGTCGACAGTACTGGACATCAGGTGTTGTTTGCCTTGCTTGATTTCCCATGTTTTATTTTTCATTGTTGGGTGAGTTGTATTTTGTGGTAAAGTCCGTCATTGTATCAATCAAAGAACACGACTGCAGCCAGCTAGGAGGATTGGAGGGAGTGTGTGCTCGTACCAAGAAATTTTGTGTGATCATCACGAGTGATGGTGTACTTTACGCTTTTCTAGGTAGGATGAGATGTGATATGCATTTGTTGAATGATGATGAAACATTGAATCCATCGGCCATGAAGTTAGTTGGAGAAATGCTCCAAAATCCATTACAAGGAGGATCCTCCAGGCTGAAGGAGAGGTTTATGACACAGGGAGGACATACCCATAACTTAAGGGCCCACTGGGGGGATAAGCTAAAAAACCTTTTGGGTTGCCTTGGTCTAGGAGCCCGCCTGCAAATTCGAAGTGGCGTATTGGTTGATATTGGATATTGGATCATGTAACCTCCTATCATATCTTCACAATTTCAGAAGGAAAACAGTGAAATTTTTGGATTTTTTTCCAAAATTGTCATGACGAGTTACCTTTAAATGAAAAAAAAAAAGAAAAACTTTTATACTTTTTTCCTGATTTGTCACGAGGAGTTACCTCTTTAGTTCATTTAGTTGCACAAGGGCCAAGGCTGCCTATCTTTAACAAGAACTAGAATCTGAAACTTTACGATTTCTTTTTCTTTTCTCAAAATTTTCACGATTTCATGTTGTTTGTTACTCCCCCTCTCCCTCAATATAAGTCGTTTTAGACTTTCTATTTTGTTTCAAAATATAATTCATTTTAAGATTTCAAGAAGCATTAAATTATTTTTTTTCATATTTGCCTTTGCATTAAATTAGTTGTTTTAGGCTTTATATTTTTCTTAAGTTTTGTTGTTGGGATGATAGAAAGGATAGGTTGATAATCTAAACTCTAAAATTTAATGAGATTAAGCTCATTTAATGCTTTTCTTAAAGGTTGTGCAAATACCTTAAACCACTTATATTGAGGGACAAAGGGAGTACATACAAATATAAATGAATACTAACTTTTATTAGTACACAATTTTGTTCCATTTAAGTGTTTTGGAGTTTGAGACTATGAATATGCAAAGAATATCCATTGATTGAGTGCATCTAGATTGAATCCGAATTAGCTAAAATAACATTTCCAATCACTAATTCCCATCCTATTTGTTGGGGAGAAGAATAAATTTCCATAAAGAGAGGGAATACGAATACAAATTACGTTACTCTTATCTTATTATTTTTTCCACGAGACACTACTCTTATTTTCAATTAAATATTTTATTGTCATTTGTTGTTTTTATATTTAGGTCCATAACATCTATGGCACTTTTTTCAGATGAGAATGTAAGCTTCAATTTGCAAATGCGAATAATAACGGTTGTAAATTGACCTATTACTCTAATGAATTATGTCAAACAATTTTCTCCCTTGAAAACGTTAGCAATACAAATTGGATTCATGAAAAACAACTATTGAAGCAACATGTAACTCAATAAAGTGACTAGTACTTTATAGTCTCAGGGTCTTTCTCCTTGAGTCCTCCGTAGTTTTAGGATTCCTAGTTTTTAGGAAATTCTAGATCTCCGGTAGTTCTTTTCTAGGAGTGATTTCTGAGTTTTCAATGTCTTATGATCTATGAGTTCCTTGCTCCCATGCCTCATGGGTTTTTTGTCTCTCTGCTGAGAGTTTTCTTGTTTCGATTTCTTTCAACCTCTATATAGGTTTTCTTCTCACTGCTTTTTTTTCTTTTTTTCCTTTTTCGTCCTACCATTGATTCGGTGGTTCGATCGTCTCCTTCCCCCATTATTGGATTCCTATCTCTGCTGGCATCTGTCTCACTTTTATTCGTGTATTCTCTCTGTCTTTGCAGGTATTTTTTTTGACACTCGCCGGGGGATCTAATCGCCTTGAGGGGTGCTTTTGTTCAATTGTTCATTGCTTGGTGATCTTGATCGACTGTTGGTTCTTTCCCTATGGCAGCTAGTTTGTCCTCTGTCACGATTTCTAAGGATAAGGGGGTGGTTAATAGTGATGAACCGTCTGATATACTATTTCTTGAAGATCTGGGTTCGGGTACAGCAGATTCTTATTATTTCCTCCTGGCTAAAGTATTGGGTTCTAAACATTTGAATCCTAGGGCCTTTACTAATGTGATGAAGGCTTTATGGAGCCCTACTAGAGGAATGGAGATTACACAATTGGAAAGGGCTTTGTTTCTGATCAAGTTCAATTCTCACCGTGATATCCAATCTGTGTTGAAAGGCGAACCCTAGACTTTTGATAAGAGAATGGTTCTGTTGAAACAAGTATCTGGAGAGGAGCAGTTGACATCAGTCGTCATTCATCTTTGTTCGTTCTGGGTCAAAATTTACGATATCCCCATGAAATTCCGTACTGAACGTCATCTTCCGCTCACTGCTGGCCGTCTTGGTCAGTTTTGTGAGATTGATGAACGTGGACCTGTTGGTTGGGGAAAGTATGTCCGAGCTCGTGTGGTTATTGATGTCGATCAGCCACTGAAAAAGAAGATCCACAGTCAGAGTGCCACTGCCTCAACTCTGGTCTTTCCAGTTCGGTATGATAATCTACCGAACTACTATTATGGATGTGGATTGATAGGACATCTGGTGCAAGAATGTGATGCATGGGCTGACGTAGACTCGGATGTTGATCAAGAATTTCCATATGGAGAGGGGCTTAGGGCATTCCCAACCAAAGCTTTTTATACACAAATCACCCGTGTTAGTCCCCAGAAAAAACCCATCCCTCGTCGTCCCATCTCTGTCCCTCCACCACAATCTTCTACTTCCATTAAAGCTATTGATTCTGACACCCTCAGCCATCAAGTTGCCCGTGCCGTTAACCTTGACGGCTCGGCCACCCTGACCCCCCCCTCATATTCCCTCCATCTTATCCGATGCTCAACTTGAGGACAGCCTCTGACACCCTCCCCTACCTCACTCTCCACCCTTATCATCTTTTATCAAAGCTGCAACTACACCCCACGACACCCTACCGCATCCAACTACAGATCCTTCAGCCCACTCTTCTTCCCCTTCGACTACCTCTACCCAGTCCCCATCTTCACTACTTTTAACCAACACTCCATCTGAATCGGCCCCTCCCCCAGCATCTTCTTCCATCATCACAGACCTCAGCACAATCAAACCTTCCCCACAATCAACTCTGTTGCCCTCTTTTACGCTGGGCTCTACTACAACCACCATCCCTTATAAACAAAAGAAAAAATCGACCAATCGCAAACACACACTTCACCAGACATCACTGCCCTCCCTTTCAGCCCTTAATCACCCTGCAGCTTCCCATAATATTGATCCTATACCTCTTTCTCCGCCTTCCCCCACTACTCTCCCGGGTAGCACAATCCTTAAAAAAACCTGGAAATGCCTTCCCCATGCTGTGCCTTTTGTTCATTCTGAGAAGGAAAGTTTTTTGGGAGCTAAAAGGCAGGTGGATTTAGTTGATGTGAAGGTGGTTGCGATGGATTTAGACCCGATACAGAAACGTTCTAAAGCTGGGTCTGTTTCGAAGGACTCTTCTAAAAACTCGGCGAAGTTGGTGGAGGCTGTGCAACAGCCCCACCGAGCACAATGAGGCTTCTTGCTTGGAACTGTTGAAGGCTTGGGAACCCTTCAGCAGAACGTGCTTTGCTTGACCTTTTACGGTTTGAGCGTCCCTCTTTGGTTTTCCTCTCGGAGACCAAATTAAAGTCTTTTGAACTTCTTCGTTTAAATAACCGTTTGGGATATTCTAGTTTTTTGGGGATGGATTGCGAAGGAGTAGGAAGTGGGAGATGGGGTGGACTTGCTTTGTTTTGGACTGATTCGTTATCTGTTACTTTACTCAGTATGTCTCTCCACCACTTTGATGTTCAGGTTTCTGATTCTGGTTCAATGTCAGAATGGAGGTTTACTGGTTTTTATGGTTGGCCAGAGGAGGTAATTAAAATTCAGAGTTGGTCCTTATTACGGTCATTATCCACTGTTTCTTCTCTTCCATGGTTAGTTATGGGGGATTTCAGTGAAATTCTTTTCTCCCATGAGAAGGAGGGGGGACGGTTGCGTGATTTTCGTCTTATGAATAATTTTCGAGAAGCTTTGGTTGACTGTAATCTCAGTGATCTTGGATATTGTGGGGATACTTTTACCTGGTACAATGGTCAAAGTGATGCGGATGCCATTCGCAAAAGATTGGATAGAGGAGTTACGTGTCCTGCCTGGCAAACCCTCTTCCCTTTTGCTCGTGTTGTGCATTTACTGCGACACCAGTCCTGTCATTCTCCCCTTATTCTGCATACTGACGTAGTTGTGGATAGTACAAGAGGTGCGGATCGTCCCTTTCATTTTGAATCATTGTGGATTCGTGATGAGTCTTTTCACCAAGAAGTTGATACGGCTTGGGATTTGTCTAACCATATAGTGGGTTCGGATTCGATTATTTCACGGCTTTCATATTGTGCTCAGAGGTTGCAGCTTTGGCAAAAAACACACTTTGGCTCCATAACAAAACAGATTAAGGATTTACGAGAGCGATTGTGTCGGCTACAGAAACTTACTCCTACATCCTCTATTACCTCTCAGATTAAAACCATTCAATCTCGATTGGATGATGTGCTTAAAAGTGAGGAATGTATGTAGGCACAGAGAGCTAAGGCTATATGGTTGAAAGAAGGGGAAAAAAATACTGGTTACTTCCATGGAAAAGCTTCACAGCGTAAGAAACGCAATTACATCAAGGGGATCAATGATTCTAGTGGAAGACGGTGTGCGGATCAGATTCAAATCAGCTCTATTTTCAATCAGTATTTTTTTGATTTATTTACCTAGGATGGGAGCAAGGATATGTCCCCTGTATTGCAGTGTGTGGAACCCAAAGTGACTCCTCTTTAGAATGTCACTCTCCTCAAACCTTTTACTCGTGAAGAGGTCACTGCTGCTCTTAAACAAATGCACCCCTTAAAGGCTCCAGGTCCTGATGGCATGCTTGCAATCTTTTATCGAAAACACTGGAATATTCTTGGTACGGATGTCATTTTTGTTATTTTGTCTTGTCTTAATGGTAGTTTGTCTTTTGATTCTGTTAATTCAACTTTTATTTGTCTTATTCCTAAAACTAGCTCTCCTAAGTCCCTTCATGAGTTTCGTCCTATCAGTTTATGTAATGTGATCTATAAATTGGCCTCAAAAGTTTTAGCTAATAGGCTGAAAGTCATCCTCCCATCTGTTATCAGCTCAACTCAGAGTGCTTTTATACCGAGGAGATTGATAACTGATAATGCTCTACTTGCTTTTGAGGTATTTCATTATATGAGGAAAAAACTGAGGGAAAAAAAGGTGTGTTAGGTTTAAAGTTGGATATGAGCAAAGCATATGATCGAGTTGAGTGGGATTTTTTACAACAGATGATGCTTCAACTTGGTTTTCATCCCAATTGGGTGTCATTAATTATGCATTGTGTCAACTCAGTTTCTTACTCTATCCTTCTTAATGGCAAGCCTACTGCCACTTTTTTACCTGGACGTGGACTACGACAGGGAGATCCTCTCTCCCCTTACCTATTTTTACTATGTGCAGAAGGTTTTTCTGCTCTTATCCAGGATGCTGAGCGAAGGGAAATTATTCATGGTGCCCGTATCTGTCGCACTGCTCCTCCTATTAGCCATCTATTCTTTGCAGATGACAGTATCATATTTGTGCGCTCTAATAGCAGAGAGATTGATGCAGTTTTGGCCATTATTAGATCTTATGAGCAAGCATCTGGGCAACGAGTAAATTTTGATAAATCCGAGTTCATAACAAGCCGAAATATGTCTGAAGAGGTGCTGATTCAAATCCAATGACGGATGGGTTTTAAGGCGGTGGACCGGTTTCAAAAATACTTGGGTTTGCCTACGATGATTGGAAGATCCAAGAAGGCCATTTTTGCAACTATTTGTGATAGAGTCCATAAAAAATTAAGTGGTTGGAAAGAACGCATTCTCTCACGGGCAGAAAAGGAGGTCCTTATCAAATTTGTGGCTCAGAGTATTCCCACTTATTTTATGAGCTATTTCCTCTTACCTGAGGCAATTTGTGCTGAATTGGATGGAGCAGTTCGTAGCTTTTGGTGGAGTCATGATGAAGGTAAACGTGGTATCCATTGGATCTCTTAGGAGAAGTTGTGTATGGCAAAGCAGTATGGTGGATTGGAATTTCGTCATTTCAATGCTTTCAATCAGGCCATGCTTGCAAAACAAGCTTGGCGATTCTTACAAAATCCAAATTCCCTAGCAACTGAGGTTTTTAAGGCGAAGTATTTTCCAAGGCATCACTTTATGCATGCTTCATTGGGATATAGACCAAGATATGTGTGGAGAAGTATTCTTCATGGGAGAGAACTTTTAACTCAAGGAGGGGGTTGGATTATTGGGGATGGCCAAACAGTTCGTATTATTGATGATAAATGGCTGCCCGATTTGCGATCGGTTTCGGCATCAACCTCTATTTGTAATTTCCATTCCACAGATAAGGTACACTTACTAATTTGTCCATTTGAATGGAAATGGAACCAAGACTATATATTTGCAAACTTTGATGCGGCTGAAGCTGACTGTATTATTGGTATGCCATTGAGTTCAACCCCATTGCCAGACTTCTTTTATTGGATGCATACTCCTCATAGGGGTTACACTGTTAGGAGTGGATACCATAGTGCCATTTCACATCGGATGTTCTCTTTTCAGTTGCAACTATTTGGAAGAAGATATGGCACCTGTTCCTACCACCAAGAGTTTGGCACTTCTTATAGCAGTTTGTCCATGATGTTTTACCAACTCAGACACAATTACAATCTCGTCATGTGGATGTTCCTAGTGACTGTCCATGTTGCTTAAATTCAATGGAAACTGCTATCCATATTTTTAGGGAATGCTCTTGGGTTCAACATGTGTGGCACCTCTGTTATCTTTCTCTTCCTCACTCAACTGCAGATTCGCCTCTTGATTGGGTGTCTGATATGTTGCTACAGCTACGACCAATGCATTTTGAAGTTTTTGCCATTACTTTGTGGGCTATATGGCGTGCTCGAAATGATTTAGTTTTTAATGCAGTCAACCCGGATCCTTCTATTATCATTCAACGAGCAAGCCAATTTCTAGTGGATTATCAAACTGCAAATTCTGAGTTTCTGCTGCTACAGGAACAACTTCACAAGTGAGCTCTTCACCTCGTTGGCAACCCCCTCCCCCTCATTTATTAAAAGTTAATACTGATGCCGCTGTGTCCCCTAATTCCATTGGGCTGGGCATGGTTGCTCGAAACTCTCGCGGCCAAATAGTGTTCTGCAGTACCAATAAGATCGATGGCTCCTTTACTACACTTGAGGCTGAACTTATGGCGGGACTCTTTGCTTTACAAACGGTTCATGATCACGATATTACTAGTTTTGTTTGGGAGTCGGATTGTCAGATCATGATTCATGCTCTCCAATCTAATTCTTTTCCCAATAATCGCTCCCGTATTTTTTACTTAGATGTCATTCAAACTCTAGACTCTTTTTCTCATTGTTCAATTGTTTTTTCCTCTCGCAACACTAACCAACTGGCCCATGGTTTGGCTCAGTATGGTTTGAGTGAAGGATTGTCCTTGTGGACTGCTGATGTTCCTCTATTTGTACGTCATCTGTTACAGTATGATCTTTTGACATGCTAGTCTAATGGAAATTTCGGGTTCTAAAAAAAAAAAAACTCAATAAAGTGACTATCTCACTCATTAACAATCCAAACAAATCACACTAGCATTTCAATAGATTTAATAGCATCATCTTTCATTTTCTTGCCTAGGGTACCTAAAAGATTACTAATAAAATTTACCATTGATTTCTGTTTGTAAACATAAAGCTTTACCATCGACTTCTGTTTGTAAACATAAATCCCAACACCAGCAGCTATACATACACCTAAAAATAATCACAAAAGCAATCTAGTCAGATAAGTAATTAGAAAATCAAAACATTGTCGAAGACTTACCGTGTGCACAGTTGGCTCCTTTCTGGTCCATCCTAGTGAGAGAGAAAAGCTAAGGAGAGGGTCGTAAGTCCATCAGGACATGAGATCAATCCTGCAAGTTTTAGAAGGAAATTCTACACTTACCAAAGGTGAGGTAGTAAATATAAGTCCTCAGGAATTTGAGGGCTGAAAATATTGCATTCGATATTCCTGTAAACAGAGGCCAATATCTGTGAGAATGATGCGTGATCAAATTTTCAAATTGTTTGATGTTGTAACATAAAAGGAAATAAGTACGATAAAAACAACGACACAGTACTTGATGACAAGTCGCCTTAATCCCTTTATTCCGAGGAGAGTGATTTGAATTGAAATAAAAAATCAAGAGGCATTTCTTACACAAACAAAATCAGAAATCTAACTCCTCCCACAACGATGTAGGCACCCACTACCCACCACCAACCAAAGTGAAGAGTAATGCAACATTGTGTCCTACAATGGCTATGTACGAATCCGCAATATATTCCAATAGCTGCGCAGGTTGAGGAGTATTCCTAGCGTCATCGTTGTCCGACACCATCAATTTGTGGAGATTTTGTTCAATATGAAAGATGCTGAGGAGATCATTGGTCACTATGCGATTAACTTATTAACTTATTGATCAAATTGGATAGCGTATTTGGACCCATTTTTTTGGTTTGTTGCTCACTTACAAGATCAGGTATATATTCATCCACCAAAACCTTCAGGGCTTTTCTTACTTTTATGTAGTAAATTGGTGAGTTTAAGAAAAATCAATCTTTTATAGATGTGGAATAAGAGAAATTATCTATCTAGAATGAGGATTAGCTAATCCTCTTTTTTTAAGGTTTGAGGTTAATGTATTTTTTTTGCTATTCAACTTATGCCAGCATCGGCATTTGAATGCTTTTATGTTATACATGCAGCTGGTTGATCTGTTAAGAAGATGTTTTCTTACTAGTTAGCAACCGATTGGATGGTTGTATTGACTAAATTTTGATTATCATTTTAGATATGGACTGGAAAGCTATTTGATTTTTTTAATGGTATAATACTATTCTAACTAAACCCCACTCCACCTACAAAGCCCTGGATCAAATCGAGGAGGCCTTAAGCATGTTGCCACTATGCGTTGACAGAAAGTTACTAGTTTCTGGAGTTAGAATTGAGAATTTGTGTGTGTAAAAAATGCCTCTTGATTTTTTATTTCAATTCAAATCACTCTCCTCGGAATGAAGGGATTGAGACGACTTGTCATCAAGTACTGTGTCGCTGTTTACACTTTTTTGTTCGGGATGGCCTAAAGCGTCACCTGCTTTCAAATTATTCCAAAGAATGAAAACAACATGCCAAATAAAACAAACAACACAAGCTTGTGCAAGGTTTGGTAAGGAGTTTGGCGTGGAATAGGGCTCCTTGTTTGTTTTTTTTTTTTCTTAGTGGGAAAAAGTTAAACGGAACTAATCTTATATTAGAAACCCAATGGTAGATAAAGATTCCTGGTCCAACCGAAGAACACAGGGACCAAAAGTTTGGAATACAATAACCACAAAAAATCATTTATACAAGTGTGTCAAGTAATTCCTTAACGGGTCAATCATATTTTTGATCATTGTGTTTATCGATTTGAACATTTTTCATCATTGTGTTACAAAATAGACAGTTTTCATCACTGTGTTGATTTTTCGGGATATTTTTCATTTTTATCCGATTTTCTTTTCAACTAAAAAATTGACATATCAACTATATGGGCCCATGTTAAACTAAAAATACCCAACCCAAATCACACCATCTGACCCGTTTTCGCCCATGAGTTTTACCCGTTTCCCAGCAAACCAATTATGAAAATACCCCAAAAAATGTATCACAAAGAAAAAAGAAAACAAAAAAAAAATAACACACCCTAGCCAAGACGTCAGCGTGTTGGCCATCACCACACCTTCATCTCCTTCTCTCCTCTCCCGCTCCTTCCCTACCTCCCCCACCTCCACCATCGCAATCCCACTCCATCAGAAGACCTCTCAAGCCGAGTCCTCTTCCTCCTCCTCTCTCAAACTCCCCCCTCAACCACCACAAACCTGACGCCACTGCGGATTCCCCTCTCCTTCCCGGCCCAACACCATCGCCCCCACCAATCCTCGCTGCCAACCTCCAAGAACTCTTCCACGCGGCGGAGCTCAACCTCAGCACCAGGTCCGAGCCATAGCAGCTCGCAGCTCTCCGCTTACTGGAACGGTCTTTGCTCCCAAACCCGCCGGCCGACACGGTTTGCTCGCTGGAACTAATGCGTAGGGTGGTTTCCAACTTGAGGAACAAGGCAGGGGTGACATCCACCATAAAGATCCTGCTGGCGCTATGCCTGGCCGAGGGAAACCGCCACCTGGCGGTGGAGGCTGGGGCGGTGGTCGAGGTGGCGATGGAGCAACCGTCAAGCGATATATGGGAGGAAGATGAAGGTGTGTTGACTGTTATTTTTTTTCTTTTCTTTTTTCTTTGTGAAGCATTGGGTTATTTTTGGGATGTTTTCGTAATTGGTTTAGTGGGAAACGCGGGTAAAATTCGTGGACGAAACGGGTTGGGTGGTGTGATTTGAGTTGAGTGTTTTTTTGTTTAATGGGGGCCTAAATAGCGGATGTGTCTGAGTCTCTAAATAGAGATTTTCTGTGTACACGAAGACTCGAACATGAGACCTTGTTTTAACATAACCAAATCACTTACCACTTGGATCTACCCTTGGTAAAAGATTTCCTAAAGTTGATGTACCCGAACTTTTATCCGTACCCAGATATTGGAATGGGCCGGGCGGGGTTTATGGTACATTCTAGACTTCATGGAACAAAGCCGACGAATATCAGCTGGCCACTTGCCAGTTGCCAGCCACCCTGACCCTTCTTCTTCTTCTGCCTTCTGGTGCCCTTCAAAAGTGACGTGGCCCCCAAAACAGTCCACACACGTGACGTGGCCACTAGTAATTGTTCTAACTTTTTGTTCGTGGACACGAAGCGAAAGACAAAATCCCTTCCCCAAGAAAAAAATGTACTACGACTTGACTTTCCACTACTGTACAAACGAATCACAACCACCAACCTTATCATCACACAAAGCTCAGATCGAACGGCTGGAGAAACATCACCCAACCCCACACTCTTCAAAATCATCGAATCGTACAGTAACAAACACAGGATGTGCATGATACATTTAAACACCGGCATCACAGGATGCCGCATCACCCACCACACCTAAATCTTTACCGGCTGGTCCCGTACCCGGTCTCCTCTCTTTATATTCAACTACATCTCTCCTCCACTAACCACTGGAACATTTTCCACTACTACTCCTACACTATTCCTACTACTATTCCTCTCTGTGTTTTTTTCTCTAGAATCATGGGTAATGATTCTCTCTTTGCATGATCGAATCTGACTTTTGCTCTATATCATTTTAATTATCATTTGTTTTCTAATTCTCCTTTTCTTTTTGGCTATGGATGTGCAGGCAAGATTAAGATCGGAATTAACGGTATTTTCTTAGTGATCTTCACTGTTTTTTGTTGTTTACGTGTTAATTTCATGTTGTAGACTAAGATCTGACCGTTTCTGAACTGAAAATTAGGGTTTGGAAGGATTGGAAGGTTGGTTGCCAGAGTTGCTCTGCAGAGAGATGACGTGGAGCTCGTTGCTGTCAACGATCCCTTCATTTCCACCGAGTACATGGTAATTTACTACGGTTATGAGTTAATTGCTTCAGATTTTGATTATAATTATGGTTTAGTTTAGATCCGTTCGTTACTTGTGGTGTTGTGTTCTTTTGTAGACCTATATGTTCAAGTACGATACAGTTCACGGTCAGTGGAAGCACCACGAGCTGAAGATCAAGGATGAGAAGACGCTTCTCTTCGGGGAGAAGCCAGTTACTGTTTTTGGAGTTAGGTATGTGTTTTTGGTCTATTAGTTGACGATATTAGTTGCTACTACTTGTGAGGTTGGATGATTTGAGTGTGTTTAATTTTGTGTGATCGTAGAAACCCGGAGGAGATCCCATGGGCCGAGACTGGAGCAGAGTATGTTGTGGAATCTACCGGAGTGTTCACCGACAAGGACAAGGCCGCTGCTCATTTGAAGGTAGTGCTTTAATTTTTATTGTTATGCTTCAATCGTCTGCTTTGTATGATGCTGTTAGGTCGGTTGTAGTTTTATGGATAAGGTGCTTGTTCTTTGTAGTGAGCTGCATGAGTGGATAATAAAGTTTTGTGCAATTGCTTTTTAGTGGTGATTTTTTGAACATTTTTGTGCTGTATTTTTTTGTATTGTATCACTGTTTGTGCATTATGTTGTTTGGTGTTTAGTTGTCTTAATTTGAGTCGAATTCTTGACAGGGTGGTGCTAAGAAAGTCATCATCTCTGCCCCCAGCAAGGATGCTCCTATGTTCGTTATGGGTGTTAATGAGCAGGATTACAAGCCTGAACTCAACATTGTATCCAATGCTAGCTGCACTACCAACTGCCTTGCTCCTCTTGCCAAGGTTCTGTTATAGTTTCCTTAATTTGAAAGTTTTCTGGCTGCAGTATCTTTTATTTTTCTTGTGATGGTTTTAGTGCTTCTTTTGATGATTCTGTTCTATCCAACTGCAGGTTATTCATGATAGATTTGGCATCGTGGAAGGTCTTATGACCACTGTCCATTCCATCACTGGTGAGTGTATTGTTTGTTTTGCCAGCTGGTCTTAATACTCTTTTTCACTAACCGTGGTGCCTTGGTTTATTCCAGCAACCCAAAAGACTGTTGATGGGCCATCAATGAAGGATTGGAGAGGTGGAAGAGCTGCTTCATTCAATATCATTCCCAGCAGCACTGGTGCTGCCAAGGTATTGACTATGCGATGTTATTGTTGTAATCTGAGGTTTTGTCATGTTTCCGTGGGGAGTAATTGTGAATATCGTATGACTGAAGGAAGTTCCATTTGCATATGTCGTTGACTCTGTTCTACTTGATGTGGAATACAAATATGAGCAACTGTAGTGTATTAGTTTCTTTTTCGTATGTGACAGTATTGTACTGGCGGATAGTGTCCTATGTTATCAACTTATATTGACTTTTTTTTTTAATTGAAATTTTGGTATCCTGAAGGCTGTTGGGAAGGTCCTACCTTCTTTGAATGGAAAACTTACTGGAATGTCCTTCCGTGTCCCTACTGTGGATGTTTCTGTTGTTGACCTCACAGTCAGGCTTGAGAAGCCTGCTAGCTATGAGGATGTGAAGGCTGCTATCAAGTAAGTAATGCGCTCCTGCAATGCATGTTGTAGAGTTGTAGAGGAAGTAATGTTATATTATACCCTTTTGTTAAGGGCAAGAGTTAGAAGATCTGGAGGGTTATTTGAGTTTTCTGTTGAATCATTCCTTGCAGAGAAGAGTCTCAGGGAAAATTGAAGGGAATATTAGGGTACACTGAAGACGATGTGGTATCCACCGACTTCATTGGTGACAACAGGTGATTGTCATTACTTTTATGCTTGTGTTTTTTGTTGTTTCATCTTGTCTCTTTAATATGGATGAGTGATAGTGTTTGGGTGTCCGACTTGGTGAAGTCAAAGAGTTCA
>JAKUCV010003785.1:9241-58516 GCA_028386065.3 Turnera subulata
CAATGACAGCCCAGAGCATACCCAGAATGACTCGGCTACCTCCAACCTGGCCAAAGGTACGGCTACTGGTGTGGAACTGCAGAGGAGTGGCAAGACGTGCACAAGAGTTCTCACGCACCCTGAGGGACTTGAAGAACCAGTATAAACCGAACATGGTTCTTCTGACGGAGACGCAGTGGCAACCACGGGACGATCACGGTCTGATTCCACTCCGGTTCCCTCAAGCTAATCGGTTCGAGATTCCTGGCCAGAGAGACAAAGGCGGCATGTGGTTCTCTTGGAGCGACAGAGTCACGGTCAACATCAACAGTGACGCAAACAGTTTCCGTGTCAACGTCGTTGCAAACCGTTAAATGTATTTTCCTTTATTTTTATAAAATATAAAATATCAATGTAATATTTCGGTTTGTAATCAAATATTAATATCTCCCTTTGTACTTTCAGTATTTGCAGTATCAATAATATTAGTATTTCCGCTTATTTATGGCATCTTTTACCTCATATGTGTATGTTCCTCGACAGTTGGCGTCCCTCGACTGGATCCATAATGCACTAACTAAATGATGTAAAATATAAACAAATGGAGCGAACTATGCAAACAAGACAACAACACACATAGACTGCCCGACAAGACCTAACACCCGCTCCGCTACCAAAATGAAGCGCCCCGACCCGTATTTACCGTACACAGTAAACACGTGCCGGAACTGTGACAACCCAACCAGACAAGCCCAGCATACAATGTATATGACAATAACTCGGGCTCAACAGCCCATAATAATAACAACAAAAATAACTCATCATGGCCCAATGGCCCAACAATGACAAAGTATGCACAGCGGAAGACTTTAAAACTCACAAAGACACTGTATGCCATACTGATGCAAACTATGGATCCGAGCCCTGTCCAAGGGATAACGCAGCAGCCTGTCTGGAATGCACTCAACCTGTACAACAAATAACTCATCCTACGGGATGAAAGCCCGCAGGTGAGGGGTGAGTCCGAAGTGCTCACGACAATGGAAAGACGATCAATATGGACACTAAAAATTACTCAAGTCCAAAAACAAGTAAAAACCGACCCAAAGACTCAAATAAAATCCATTATCCAATTTTTATCTTTCCGGGCCCCGTCACGGATAAGCTAGGGCCGTACCAGGTTATCAACCTGTTCCTGGTGCCAGATCAAAAAGAACCCAGGGATAGACATCCCAAAAATAACAAACCGGGATAGACATCCCAAGCATAGACATGCTTATCACACGAACCCAGATCATGGCCACCACAAAACAGTCTCTAACCATCCGGTCGTACCTCTACTTACCACGTGACAATTATATAACCGTCATTAAAAACCAAGTCACAGGGATCTACATCCCTAACCAAAATACCGAGGATCGACATCCTCATCACAATTCATTATTAATCCGTTATACTTAATCCAAAAGACACAGAAATTCGATACGGGGATAAACATCCCAAAAATACCAAACAAGCACCGGGGTGGACATCCCGAGCCAAAACACAACAAAAGCACAGCATCCAACAATGCAACAACACCAAACACAATAACCGAGTAATAAGGCACATATTGAAGGAAATCCATCCTCACCTTGGCCGATTACTCAACTTCGGAAATTATGACCGGTCCGACGCCGGTTCCTCGGGAAACTGCCCGATATCCGAACCTATACAACAAAATCATACATACACATAAATGCACATAATCGGTATACTATGATGCCAACATTACGATATATACCCATCCCGGTTCTTATCGGTTATTATTTCCATTTATCGAAAATATTTAACCATACGTATATCCGAATATAATTTCGGTACTATATTTTAATTATAACTCCTTTCAAAATAATTTTCATAAAATAATTATAATCTCCCAAAATAATATTCATCATAATTTTTCCAGAAAATAATAAGCTATTTATAATTTTCAGAAAATAAATATAGTATTTATCTTTTTCTAAATACATATACAATTAAATTTTCCAACACAAAATATAATTAAACTTAATTTCCAAAATACATATTTATTTACATATACCAAAATCATAATTTTCCAGACAAAAATAATATACATATTAATTTCCAGAAATTAATTTCAAGTTACATATATATTTTTTTCTAATCTAACCATAATAATAATTTACAAACAAAACATAATTATCTTAATTTGAAGAATCAAAGTATATATATTTATTTCTAAATCCCAACCAGAATGTTGCATATAATTTTCCAAAATAACATTTACCATTTTTTTCAGAAATTAATTCAGCAGAAATTAGATTTATATATATATATGTAAATAAAAAAAAAGAAATAAAACAACCCCAACCCGCAACCAAGGCGCGACCCGGCCGTTGGAAACGGGTCGGAAACCCGGATCTTGCTCACCTCGACGACGGCGGCGGCGCGACATCGCAAGGGAAGGCATCGCGAGGCCGGCGAGGTGGAAAGCGACTCCAGAACGGCGGCAGGGGGCGCGGCGGCGACGGCAGATGGCGGAAGGCGCTGGGAAGGAAGGCCCGCGGGTTGCACAACGGGTCAACGCCCCTACAGCGCGCGTCAGGCGGCGGGAACGGGAGGAGGCGACGGCGGTCGATAGGCGACGGTGAGGAGGTGATGCTGGTGGCGGCGGTGTGGCTCGGGTCGGCGCCGATCGCTACCAGGTGCACAGTAACTGTGGGTGGCCGGGGGTGGCTACTGTTCACGGTATTTATTTTTTTCTTTTCTTTCTTTTTTTTTTCTATATTTTCTTTGTTTTCTTTTCTTTTCTTCTGATTTTCTTTTCTTTTCTTTTTCTTTCATTTTCTTTTCTTCTCTATTTTCTGATTGGTCCATATCCTTTTTTTTATTTTTCTTTCTTTTTTTTTCTTTTTCTTTTTCTTTTCTTCTTTTTTTCTTTTTCTCTCTTTTTCTGTTTCCTCTCCTTTTCTTTTTCTCTTTTTTTTTTCTTCCTCTCTTCTTCACCTCCTCCGGCTGCCTTCCTCCTTAAATAATAGAAAATTTACTATTTGGCATGTGAATATCAATAATACGATTCGTCCGTATTACGGACGAGTCCGATCCGGACCAGAAAATAACCGATACCTCCTTAGTTATTTTCCGGTGTGATTTTTCGAGAAATTCCGAAACCCGAAAAATACCAACTTAGTTCCGAAAAATCCACGGGAAAATCACGAGCGCGGGAAAACCCTCGGTTTCGAAAAATGACTACCGATTCACCTCGAATTAATTACCCGAGATTAATTCATTCGGTAAATCACTGTATAACAACTTTAACGGTCCCGGTAAAAATCAAAAATTTTACCCGGGCTGTTACAATTTTTATACTATATAACCGATGGTCCGAAGATGGGAGATACTAAGTATGTGACCATTAATCAATTAAATGGGGAGATCTTATCATGTTGGCTTGATGCACTCAAGTGTTGCTGCATATAAAATACCATTTTCTCAAACAGTGATATTTCATCAATGGTCCATCAATCAATTGTCAATATGGCCCAGATCTGTTTGGGTTTATTTCCAATGATATACATTATCTATTGAAGAAATATACCAACATAATCTAGACATATAGTCTAGTAATATAAGTAGGGATATGTACCCGCAAGTGGCTTAATCATTAAAACAAGTGCGCACAATGCCAACTTGCGTCACACAATAGACCATCTAGTCGATGCATCGTAAAAGTTACCTAGATGGTCAACACAGCGGATCTATCAGTCCGCGTTCATATCCCGGAATTATTCCCAAATTTGCTGGTCTAGGCCAATCTCATCTTAGGATGGCCGTATTATTAATTTCGCAGCAAACAAACACATGGAAATTCATTGATTGTAAAACTTCTGGTTTTTCAATGAATGACCAAATAAATTTCGTGCATCATTATTGACCCGGGGCGGCCCAACCGGTCATGCCAAATAAATCAAATAAACCAATCTTTAAGTTGGTACCAGCTTCAGGCTGGTATATATGTGCCAGCTTCAGGCTCCTATTTTTACTAGCTTTTGATGGGTACCAGCTTCAGGCTGTTGTGTACCAATTTTAAGCTTATATCTGCCACTCATGTCGAAAAAAATCAGAATTATTGAGCAATAATTAATGTAGTGGCAGACATTTCTAAAAGCAAATCCTCGAGGATTTTAAAGCTTTGGAATTTTCTGAATAATAATATAATTAATGTATCTTTTCCCCTTTTTTTTCTCTCTCTCTTCCTCCCCTCATTTTTCTGGTTTTTTTTTTTGACGGGCTGGGCCGTGAACAGTACCGGCCGAGTTTTTTTTTTTTTTTGGGACTGGGCCGAAACAGTGACGGCCCAGGTTTGTGCACTGTGCAAGCCCAGGACGAAAATTCAAGCCCAGGCGAATCCAGGCCTGCGACCCGTCGGGTCAGACTCGTCAACCGACGGGTCATCTTCAACCCAGGTCGTGACCCGTCCGTTAAAACGAGTCTGCAACACGGGTCGAGCTCAACCCGCAAGTTTCCATGGTGACGGCGGCTAGGAAGGTGGAAGGATGGTCGTGGGAGGAGGTCGCGAGCACTGCAGCGGCGCAACGACACGGGATGGCGGCGGGAAAAAAGGCGAGACCTCGTCGGCAGGAGGTGGAAGGAGATCCTCCGGGTCCTCAACGGGTCGACGCTCGCCGGCGGCGCATCTCGTTGCGGAAGGAGAAGGAGACAGCGGCTATAGGTCGGCGACGTCACAGGGAAGACGTTGGTGGCGTCGGTGTCGTGCACAGTGGCCTGGAGTGTCTCGAGTGAATAGTGGCAGAGGCGTTCTGGGTTTTTTTTTCAGTGTTTTTCCTTCCTTCTGTTTCAGTTCTTCTTCATGCTCTCCTGTTTTTTTCTTTGTTTGGTAGAAACGATCGTGCTGATAACGTGTTGTAAATAATGGTGTTTTAATGGTGGAAAGAATTTTTCATGAAGAGGAAGAAGAGGAAGCTGCCATGGAGAGGAGAAGAAGAGCTCTATCCAGCCACTCAAATTTTATTGTCTGGGCCAATATATATAGGTACAAAATATAGAAAATACAGGTGATGGTTGGTGGAATTTTATCCACTAATGACATCCAATACTTCACGTTTTTATAACACAAATCATTTTTTTTTTATATCATAACATACGTAGGCCGTCTTCATTCATTAACTTGTATCATGTCCATGTACAAAACATCCCTGAGCTGAGCAGGGCGGACAAAGGACCAGAACATGGTTCCTGGGTATACATTAGCAAATCTAGCTATTTTGTGAGCTACCCTATTACAGCTCCTTGGAGCATAATTACAAAAGCAATTCCCTAAACGGGACAAAAGATAAGCTGTATCTTTAATCACTAAGTTATAATAAGAGAATCCCCCTGTATCATTGTTAAGGCAATTCAACAGGTCCAAAATAATAGATTGTGCATCAGACTCCACACAAAAGTTGGTAAAACTATTACGCCAGCAAAATAACACCCCCTCTCTACTTGCCATAGCCTCCAGCAGTTTTGGGTCAGAAATACCTGGGATTCTCCTACAGAAAGCAGCTACTCCAATATCAACTTATGCCAATAAAAAAGCGGAAGAACATTTATTTTATCAAAGGCGCATGCCATGCCATTGTCACAAAACCATGTGATTTTAGGAAACGCAAGCATTTGGTTACAGTGTTGCATACACAAATTGGATAAAAAAAATGGAAATGAGGAAGATTATTCTAATGTCATCACTACCACATGAAGATTAGAGCTCCACAGAAAAATTATTAAACATCTCCCTCAGCAGTCGTCCATTAGATAATCCACCATTAGCTATAGACCCAACTAGAAGGGTATCATCCTTCAGGGCCTTCTTGAAACAATAATCAGGAGCCTGCCACTCTGCATCATCTAGCACTGCTCCCACCTCAAATGTCATAACATGGGCAGTTAATCCTGCAAATACACAAGTTTTCACGCTCACAATTCACAACCCAATACACACAAGCTCATAAGTGATAACATTACTTATAGTTAGCAATAAACAACAAAATGGAATCATGATTGCTACCAGTAATTTTTGAAGGGATTAGAGTGGGTTTCAAAAGAACTACCTGTATAAAAGACCCAATAAACAGGTCTCTTAGTTATTACATCCTCGTAGTACCAAATGAAGTCCACTTTCTCCCACACGTTACAAAGAAAACCATCAACTTCCTGCTGGCCAAGGTAAGTGGCACCTTCAAGCCAATTGGGGCGGAGAATTCCAACAGGGAAGTGCAAGACCCTGCATTCCTGGTTGGAGTCTAGAGTGTAGATGTGGGAGGTGCCATTGTCCCATTCAAGGTCGTATGTGAGCTTCCCTAGCTGGTTCTGGATTATGTTGAAGTTGCGGCCATTGGGCCAATCATACCATAAGTCCACCTTTTGAAGGTTGCCACCACTGTTGTTCGCGAACAATATTGAGTGGAACTGGAGAGGCCACGTTGCAGGAGTTGGGTCAGGAGTTTCTGATGCCGTCAAAGAGAGATTGAGAAGGTCAGAGTTCAGCAGAAGAATGAGGAAAGACATGGACATGGGTTTGATTCTTGAGGCCATTTTCTTTTCTTCCCCTTGTGTGTAACACTACAATAGTATGAGTTGTTGACTTTTTGTGTAAACTGTAATGGAGAATCAGATCATACCAAGCAGCCAACAACAAACGGGGTGGATAAACACTTGCATTCTTATCTCGCTTTATCCTTTTATTTTCATATTTCAATTTCGGCCCCAACTGTGGTTGAATTTCCACTTTCACTACTGAATTTTCTTTGTGTATATTGCAGTGCCCACCAAATTGTCATTTTCTTCATTAAGACCCCATTTTATACAAATGGACATGAAAAAAGCTCCATGTAGAGAAATATTCCCCGAAACTCTAATCGAGTGATACTTGAACAAAACTTTGGGACTCGGCCGTCCATGTTCCAAATGATGCATCACAGCATTTCCCTATGAGCAAGCTCCCTAAATTGCACGGAATTGTACTAGTCATCGGCACTTTATTTATATTAATGTACCAACAAATGAAATCAAATTGGTATATTACAAGGCACGCGGAGTATTCATGCAGGGTACAAACAAAACAGATGTATAAACCTCCCAGATCATTATTTTTTGGATTTACAATGGCAGCCTAGAAATTGAACTCCAGCTCAAGACCTTCAGCCCTGATGTAATACATGAGCTATAACTCATTGGTACTCTCCCAAATTATTCAGATTGGAGAGACAAGAATAAAGTACTACAAAACCTCCAGATTTCATAACTGAACGAAAACATAGTCTATCAGAAACTTGTAGCTTATTAATAGTAGAGGAGCTACTGATTCCCGGCAACAGGACTGCCCTGAGCTTTCTTGATATCATCCCAACCCCTTACCCATGGCTGCCCTGGTATTGCTCGTGTCTCGGGGGCAGCATAGCTGCTGAGATTGTTGCTGATCTTGTCACGCACTGCACAGAAGACCTGTCACAGAAAACAAGGTAAATTAGCATGCGTTATGTATGAGAAAGAGGATTGTGAGCAGAAGCCAACTTCAGGTCTGAGTTATCTCACCGGATTTGAGCTCACTGCATCAGGAGGTTGTTCCTGCCCAGTTAGCCACTTCCAAAGATCTGGATTTTCCTGCAGATCACAGAGGATATTTAAAACTAAAGCATAGGTTACTGCGCCCTACTCTGTAACACAGCTAAAATGGCATGTCAACGCAAACCTAACTACAAGCACCTCGGCTCTATAACCGCCTTAATTTAACCAAGTACCAGTTGCAAATGCTAAAGATACTGTAACACAGATAAAATGGCATGTCAATGCAAACCTAACTACAAGCACCTCAGTTCTATAACCGCCTTAATTTAACCAAGTACCAGTTGCAAATGCTAAAGATATGAAAGTGAGTGTGCCATGGGCTGATTTAACATAGCCCAAGAGTCAAATATTATGCGCTAATGTTGCAAATATAATGTTGAAGAGAAATCTCATTTTTTCTTAAAAAATGTAAACAGTTTAAACAATCTTCGTCAATGTATTGAATGCTTCTAGCACCATAGATAAATGGGGGAAACTTCAATATCTCATAATCCTATTTACTACACGTGCACTTAAATGCCTGGAATTATCATAGAAAAAAACACTGCTTAAGGCAGCAGTCCAAACTACCATTTCTATATTTGTAACTCCAGAGATATCAAGCTTGCCTAGGGAATTTAAGGTCAGTATGAGTTAATACAAATTGCTTCACTAAAATCACCCACCGTACGATTGAAGATATAATGTCAACTAGTTCTGAGGATCAAGCTCTAACACTATTAACACGATTAGTTCTTTCTTCACTCTTCAATGCCAAAGTGAAAAACAAACCAATAACTCGGGGACATCATTGCACATTAACAAAGCAGAATCCTAAAGTTAGAGCAAAGAATCTTACTAGTCCCGCAGTAACTGAAACTAGGCAGAAGCTACTTAATGAAGGAAATGTAACCATACAATAACAAAACTAGATAAAGAATACACAGATGAAAGAAGTAAAAGCCCCGGATAAGCGATTACCAAATTAAGGACATGAATGAGGGATTTGATTTCATTCTCGTTCATTTTGAAGATATTCTCCTCTACCCATTTACCCAGAACCAAATCCAGCTCTAAAAATCCTCTCTGTTTGCTCCTATACAACAATCTTTCACCACCAACAACAAAGAAAAAATCATTACAAATTACCAAAACCACTAGAAGGTTTTAGACGACAATAAAATGACACTAAAAATACCCAAAAAAACCTGTTGCATAGGCGCCTTTTGCTCTCTTCAGTGGACAGGTCAATATCTAGCGATGCATCAGTTGAGTAGCGTGAAAACCAACTATCTTGAGACCTGACCAAAGACCAAAACCTTTAATAAATGAATAAATAAACAGTAATAACTTCCAATTAAACCCAAATCGAGGGAGAAGTGGTTTTTATCCCGGATAAAACCTGAAAGAGGGCTTCGTTGAAATGGAAGAGAGAGGCGCAACTGAGGCCTGGTTGAGTGCGGCGGAGGAGGATTTAACGATACGGTGGGCGTTCATCAGAGCTCTTCTCATGCTCGCCATTTTTATTTGTTAAAGACCCAAGCTTTCTTTCTCCTCCTACTTCTCTGTTATTTTAAATGCACGAGAGACGGCGACGCAACTCTACTCTCCATGTGGTTTGGTGAGACGTGTCATCCGCGTAGACCACAAGTGCAGGGGGAGTATTAGGCCAGTTTAGTTCGACAGCCTTATTCGGTTCGGTCTTTGGTCTGACCGTGAACTCAAATTGACCGAACTCCGAAATAACCGAAATATTTCGGTCCGGACAATGTTTGTCTGAAATGTTCAAATAACAAAGGGTCAAAGGCAAAAAAATGAAAAAAACAGAGAATTTTCTTCTTTTTTTTTTAACTTTGAGAAATCCAAATTGAACGAACTTACAGCAAACTTTAAAAAATGTTTGAAACCAAACTAACATGACAATAAGAAGTCCATTAACTAACTGAAATTGAAAACCGTCAACCTTCAAGAAAAAAAAAACACAGTCACTTCAGCAAATACAACCCAGAAATCAAAATCAATTTCCTCGTTCCGGAAATAAATACGATAGATTAAAACAAACTAGAAAACTAAATCTATCAAATGCACATGAAAGTTTTTTCTTTCTGTTTTTGGTAACACTAACAGAACATTACCTTCAATCAAAGCAAACAGCCTTTTGCAGTTAACGAAAGCAAAACGGGGCCACAAACCCAAACACTCTATCAAATTAAAAGATGGAAAAGAACAGATATAATTAAAAAGAGGAAAAACGTATCAAATTAATAGACAGAAAAGAACTAAAAAGAGGAAACAACGCAGGAGATACATGCACGGATTTCAGAAGAAAAGAACAACAGAAAAGAAGAAGAAGAGGAAAAAGGAACTTTTTTATATTGTTGTCCACCAAAAATACACACAAAATTCTTCTTCTGCTCCTTTGTCTAATGGTGGTGGTGGAATCCTCGATTCGTGGGCGGCGTGAACTGTGAAGGGAACGACGACGCCGTGCTCAGCTGCTCACCGTCACAGACTCACAGCTCTTCACCACTGTCGCAACTTGCACTTCACCGCCGTGCTCGAATTGAAGGGTGGTTTCAGGGTCTTCTTCTTCTTTTATTTTTTTTTCTTTTCTTAAACATAAAAAGGTGAGTTTGGTTTAGTAAGGGTTTTTTCTCCAAAAAAAAAAAAGACCGATTCGGTCAGCCCGAAGTTTTCTCGAGGTGTCCAAACCGAAGCAAAAAATCCGGTCCAAACCAAACCAAACTGAATTTTTTTATTTTAGTTTGGGTAGTGCCCCCAAAAAAAATATATATATATTACGGTTCGGTTCGGTTTGTTCGGTCATCTTGCTCATCCCTACGAAGTGGTATTCGTCTATTCAGCATCCCCGTTCCCATAACCACAGCGAACGACTCGTTGTGTGGGCTTTAAATTGTACGGACAGGCCCATCACTCGTTGTATGCGTGCGCTTTGGCTTGTACCGGTAGGCGGATTGTTTATTGAACTAATTCTAAACCACATGTCGTCCTGATGATCGGGAAAGGGGGTGTCGGTGGGTCATTTTATTTGGGTGGCCTGTCGTGCTAGTGCAGGTGTAACTTCCAGTTTTTGGAAAAACATCATCATAGTAAGGAAAATGATCTTGAATTTTTATTTGGAAGGCCGACAAAACTGACAAAACTGTTAAGAACATCGAAGGTAGGAAAAACTAAGTGAAGACTCTCAACTTACTCCAGCCCTAAGTTCAAGGATACATGAGTGTTTAAGGCCGGTCATCGAAATAAAAAAGGAAAAGGAAACATAATCTAAACATATCAGGACTTTTAAAGAAACATTCCGTTGTGCATGACGCGGCCTTTTCTAATCCAAATAGACAAGAACATGGACAAGTCTTCCTTTGACTATCGCTGTAACTACAGGTTCTTAGGAATATTAGTTGCGCAAGGCAATCTCCTTCACTAGAAATGCAGTGCCATTACCACCATTTTGGCTGGGGTTCGAATGTTGTCCTTTCCGATGCTACGCATTTGCACCTGGTAAGCTGGATGGAATTGCTTGTCAAGTACTGTATAGATTTGATGCCTTAGAACTTTATCTCACGTCTCTCTGCAAAAAATTTCCCAGTAATACCCTGGTCTGGAAGCAGGGAAAGCCATACTCCAGTATCGGCCCCAAGCTCAGCTGATACATTACCAGCCCAACCAGTCATGGCAGTCTTCACCCAGCCAGGGCAATAGCAATTGATATAAATCTCCTGACCCTCAGGCCTGTCAGAGAATTCCTTTGCCATAACCCGAGTCCAAGCATTAACAGCAAGTTTTGAAATCGAGTAATCAGTGTTCATTTGAGGCCAGCCACCCGAAGTCCAAGTTCCATCCTTTACTTGCTCTAGAAAAGTGGACAACGTCTGATCAATGAGTTCCTCTGATAGTTGTTCCAAATCCTCTAGCTTTTCCCTCAAATCTTTGTCTTCAAGCCTCTGTTGCAATCAATCAATCAATTAATTGGAAATCAGCTCAAAAGATCAAAGAATATGACCTTACTATAGTAAATAAAAGGCTCTCTTTGATGACCATTCACAAATAGCTGAAAATGAGATCAAATTTACAGATGCGCAGCAACTACTGACAGTAGGTTACTTCGCTTCCCATACTAGTTCAACTTACTGGGTGCTGGTGGTCGCTGAGCCTTTTCAAGAGAAGAACGACGTAGCATGAGAATATTTGACAGAATCCAATATCCATCATTCAACAAATACAACAGACGACACACTACTCTCGAGCAACAAAAAATGCAGATCTCTCTACAATCAAATTCCAAGCAAAAACGCAATTCGCAAGACAACAACTTTCTACTAATCAATTTGCAGCAAACAGGCCATTGATTTTCTTGAAATGAAAGTAATTTATACCCACAACACACGATAGGCAGAGTGTATTAAGCCACATTACACTATTAGCACAGATTAGGTGACAAAACCGAACCGTAAAAAGTTGAAGAAGAAATGCATCCTGAGAAATCAACACTAAACTTCCACTTACGTTCCTTCTGCCGTTCAATCTGCCTAACCGTGAGCTCACATTCACGATACGAGCACCATTAGCAGAAGGTCTCATCAATGGGATCAAAGCTTTAGTGATCTTTTTTGTGCCATAGTAATTGGTATCAATAACCATCTGTGCATTCTCAACAGAATTATCCGACCCGTGGTTGAAATTAACACCTGCATTATTGACCTAAAAGGAAAACAACAAATCCACCCGAAACACAACAATTAAAATTCCACCCTACAATAAACGAAAAAAAGAAAAGAAAAGAAAAAGTAGAAAGTAAAGTAAAACAAACTTACGAGAATGTCTAGTCCACCGTAGGTTTGTTGTATCCACTCGGCGAAGTCTTTGATAGAGGAAGAATCTACTATGTCAAGCTGATGAAAGGCCACGCTAAGACCCGATTCTTGCAAGACATTAGCTGCTTCAAGACCAGCGCTGCTCTCCCTGGATGTCAGGATAACGGTTATCCCATGATCTGCCAGTTGCCGGCCAATCTCAAACCCTATCCCTCTGTTAGCTCCAGTCACCACCGCAACGGTTTCCGCTGACCACCACCTGCAAACACAAATTGGAAACCGTTGGTCGTGAAAAAAGAAATGATGGGTATTTCGTCAAACTGGAAGATTTCAATGGAAGGGAAGTAACGAAATGAATGCCTTTGGTGATCGGAGTAAGGAATGGTTCGAAGAAGCGAAATCTCTTGGCGTCGCTTTTCTCTGCGTTCCTCTGATTTCTCTTTACCTGTCATGTTCTCGAACTGAGTAGTGTGTGTGTGTTTTTCTTTTTGGTTATTGTTTCTGGGAAAGCGGCAGACCGGAATCCGGCTAGGATGTTTGTTTCATTTCGTCACCCAATTTTGGTCTCTACCCACACTTTGTGGAAGAGGGTCGGCGTGTAATGTTTTCGAGGAACTGGTTTTGTGGGTCAAATCCGCGATTTTTCGGGTTCAAACTACCCCGCCACCATCTTAGGCATGAGAATGTGGAGATTAGTTTGGTCTTTTACCAGAGTTTCTCTTGGGCCAGTAGTTCTGCCAGGCGTTAACGCGTCCAGTTCAGTTCTATTCACAGGCCCAAATTCACGCGAAAAAGCTATTGTGGGCCGGGCCCAATTTCAACTCAATACATAGGGTTTGGGCCAACAAGTTGTTGTGGAACTATATTTTGGTTCATCTAGAATGTCAGGCGCTTCAGATAAAAAAAAAAATGTCAGACGCTTATTGGCTCTAAAGCGCCAGAATGGAGTCGTTGGCCACACATTTAATGGTGTCCATCCTTTTCTCCAACGTCCAATGTATCCATCGTTATCATCATTATTGTTTCCTGTGAAAATACGAGAGTACTCTAGCATCATTATTCCAAAGTTTCAAATTCAGTTGGGCCATTTGGGTACAAACATAACTAGACAACTTTTACAAATATGATTGGAGAATTCAAAATGCAATTTTTTTCTCATCCGCTCCAACTAATCTGGATTCAATCTGGTTGCGCATAATTAGGCGAGTCTTTCAATTGGGATTTTTTACATATACGAGGATTCCTATCCGATACTTCGCTCTAGCAGAACTAAGTGTCTACTAATTGGACCAACCCCAAATTCATAAAAATACTAACTTTAATTTGCAAAATTACTTAATCGAGGAAGAAAAATGTCGTTTTCCTAGTCAATTAAGTGGTGTCATCATCGTCTCTTCCGTTCAGGCCTCGGTCAATATCGATTGTATTCTGAAGTTAGACTCTCATTTATAAACTGGGAATTAGCGTCATAAACTGGGGATCAACTTTAGGTTCAACGAACACCATTCCGCATCGTAGAATGCCACATTAAACTATAAATAGGACAAAATTAAAAAGATCGAGCAATGAACAAGAATTCTAAAGATAAGTAACAACTCGGTTACCAATGGGCCACCAGCCGTGGTGGTGTTGGTTTATTTATTCATCTTATGTTAGCAATTCATTGGCATCACATTTTGGTAGATTAGATAGTAAATACTTCTGAGCTTGATGTAACATTGCTCCTAAATAGTAGGCACACTCATTCTAATAATTATTTATGACTCGTTACACTTGTCCGTAAATTACTTTATTTGGTTGGAGATTACCCAATAAGATACGTAAGTATTGTTTCCACAAGTTTGCATCTCCTTATCCTTTTCATTCATACTCGGATGCTTGAAACTCGACAGGACAGGATCACAAAAGATTGGATCTCTAATGTAATCATCCGGTGCTATTGGTAACTAGTGAGTGTACATTTTGTTCCCATTACTGTGTCTAGTCTATATTCTAGAATCTGGAAGAGCCGAGGCCATAGTGTGAACTAAAAAAAACGTCATGGGTGAGCATATCTTTTTATTTTGAACTTGGGTGAGCTTATCTTCGTGTCTTATACGCCACCACCAGTAGATTTTCATGGCCACCCTTTTTTGACCTTCTTCGATTCCATTCACAAACGCTGTAGTACGTACGATCCCCCCGCCGGTGGCGTCATCAATGTCCTCACCCACGCAAGACACGTGTCTCACCCATTCCTCACACACCACCATAGTGGCTAAATCTTTTCCTTCCGTTAAAAACAAAACAAAGGGAAGAAATCTTACCAAAAACATGAAAAAAGCAAAGAAAAAAAAAAACAACCAGAAGTCCATTTCAAGAGAGGCCGTGACGAACTAAACAACGAGGAAAACGGCGAAGACAAAACTCGAAGATGGTCTATTCTACAAACATATAAAAACCGACAAAACTGACGTGCTTATATAGGTAGCAGAACACAAGCTCTCTTTAGGAGTTCGGGTTTTGTTAGTGGCGGAGTGACTATCTCATTATCATTGGTACGCTCCCTTTATTCTGTTTCTTGGCTCGTTTTTATAACCCAGGTTTTAAAGTTTGGTCGTTAAGAGTTTTCCGTTTAGTATTTAACTTTTTGAGGATTTGAAGAGGGAAGCCTCTCTTTTCCCTGTTTCGTGACTGCATGGTTTCACTCTTCTTCACATTACTTTTAGGTTGTTCGTTAACTAACAATTGTGATGATATGGTGCTCTATGTCTTTGTCTTTGTTTGTAGTGTTTTAGTTCATTGAAGGGTTTTCCTCTTATGACTGATTATGTTTTGGTTCTTTAGAAAAAAAAACCAAACGATAGATTAATGGGACAATTTCCAGCCGTTTGACCAGTAATATTTGCAAGCAATCAGTCAGTTAAACTTAGCTGTAGGCTAGTTGGTTTGTAAAGGATGAATGCAGTTACAGAAGAGGTTTCATTGCCATTAGGCTTTTGCTTCCATATTTCCTACAATTTCAATATGTTGACCAGTAAGAAATCATGACAAAATACAGTCATATTTATAGATTTGGTTATGTCCAGATTCTTTCACTGTGAAATTGGAGTGCCGATATCAAGTATTTATGAAGGGATTCTGACAAGTCTCAGTTATAAGAATTCTCGTTTGTGTTTGGTTTCTGAATACTTTATGTTCAGAGTTTGGTGAAGGTTGTTTGCATGGTTTAACCTGAGATATTATTGAATTTGACAGGCAATATGGTTCTTTGTTCTCAAAGCTTCTTGCTGCTATTAGCAGTAGTTTTAGTGGCATTTAATATATCTTCTCTGGTAGCTGCCTGGGATAATGGAAATAAGATAAAATCTGCCACATTCCTATCACCCATGTTTGTGTTGGGACCAGGATCAGTTGAGAACAGATACTACTATAATGTTGATTTCCCAAGGGGACACATTGCTCTCAAAAGTTTCAATGCTGAAGTGATTGATGATGCTGGGAATCCTGTGCCTCTTGACGAAACGTATCTTCACCATTGGGTTGTTGCAAGGTATTACCAACGTGGAAATGCAGTAATTACTGAGGCCAATCATAAGCAGAAGTTTCGCGGGTCAGATTTTATGCTTGCAAAGAATGCTGGTTTATGCCAGGGTGGTGTTAACAGACATTATTTTGGGCTTGGATCAGAAACGCGTAAAACTGCTACACATGTTCCAGATCCATATGGAATTGAAATTGGCAATCCTGCTGAAATTCCTGCTGGATATCAGGAGAGATGGTTGCTTAATATCCATGCAATTGATACTCGAGGTGTTGAAGATAAGCTAGGATGCACAGAATGCAAGTGTGATCTATACAATATCACGGTGGATGAATACGGTCGAGCTGTGAGGCCAGACTATGAAGGAGGGTTATTATGCTGTTACGACAAGACACAGTGCAAGCTGAGGCAAGGTTTTCAGGGTGTCAGGAGGAGCCTCTACCTGCGATACACAGTGAAATGGATGGATTGGGATAGTTCCATTATACCTGTTCAAATCTATATATTGGATGTCACTGATAATGGGAAAAGGATAGATGGTTCAACAGGGATCGGACGGGAGAATGGTTGCCAGGTAAATGGTTTCTCTGCTAACAGTGGGATAATTAGGATTGACTTGTGGTTTGTATGACCAAATTAGGTAGTCATGTCTTATACATAATAACATGATTCATTTCTTCCACCTTGACAACCATAGCCGTTTTCCAACATTACGTTGCATATCTTCTTCACCACTTCTTCTCTTAATAAGAAGTTGGGAAGAAAAGCAGAGAGTCTGATTAATATTCAATACTATATCTCATGCCGACTCATTAAATGCAGGGTCCACTGGATCGGTTTTCACTCTATGAATTGCGTGTGTAAACTTCTTTATGTATTTGAGTGTAGGGATATGAGATCTTCAGTTCAGCTCGGCTCACTCAAACTTCGTGTTGATCAGTATCTTCCATCTTGCTTGCATTTTGATATGCTATGACATCTCTTGTGCAGGTTGAGTATAATATTCAGTCTTGCGATGCCACAGGCAGGGAGCTCGACATTAAAAGGACAAGCCTTACCTTTCCAAGCACTGGATATGTCATCTATGGTGTTGCCCATCAACACTCTGGAGGACTCGGTTCAACCCTGTATGGAGAGGTGATTTTCTACCTGAAATTTCTTGTTAAATCCTTCCCATCCTTTTCTCCATCAGCATGTTAAATTAAACTTCTTAACTTAAAGCAGCATACCAACATGCAACCACCTGAATTGAAGAATATCAGATGTTTAATTCGTGAATCTTCCTTGAATATGACACTATGACTTCTATTTCTAATTTTTAGTATGCACCATAAAGAGCCTTCATTGAACAGTCCATATAAACCAAGTGGACTGCTCAAAGAAGGTTCAACCTCCTCCTTTCCCCAGTTGCTTGATATTATTCTTAGTTTTAGGTTGTTCAATGATAATCTGATCCGGTGATCCCCATATGACTCTACTGATTAGGGCATCCACGCCTATGAACTCATGAGATTGAAGTGCCTTACTCTTGTCTTTGTTCTCTGGTTGTAGTTCTGGTTCCTATTTTCCTAATAGATGAAAGGATTGTTCCAACCTTCTAGTATCGCTTTTGCCTATCCAACATGATTTTGCTCTTGGCCAAAAACTTTCAGAACCTCTCAGAATGATGTGATATCTAATGCCACAGAAACGACCTTATCTGTTATGCTGCCCTTGGGCTTCTTTGAACTACTCTCCGGTAACTGTGTGGTTTTGATGATTGATGTGTCGCATAACCCCTGTTCCAGTGCTATTGTTGTAAATGTCTGATGACTGTGTAATTGAGAGGTTGGTATTAGAACTTTAATCCAAACGATCTGGTGGTGTGGTGGATTCAGGACGGACGTGTTCTGTGCACTTCATTGCCAATTTACGGACAAGGAAAGGAGGCAGGAAATGAGGCTGGCTATATTGTAGGTATGTCCACTTGCTATCCCGAGACAGGTTCTGTCAAGATAGATGCTGGGGAGAAGCTACTTCTGGAATCAAACTACAGCAATCATCAAAAGCACACAGGAGTTATGGGGCTTTTCTACCTTATGGTTGCAGAGCAAACTCCAAAGCACGTGCCTCTCCTACTTGACCCTGTTCATGTAAGCTCTTTTTCAACTTTGTATCATGACCATGGATCTTATTCATGCAGTTTTTTTACAAATATCTACACAGTGCTATTTTCTTGTCCCTCATTGCTTAACTGGATTTGGGATGTTACAGAAGATGATGCTTCATTACAAGTTCTTAAAATTGTTAGACTTGAACCTAATGTTTTATAGTTCTTGCAGATACAGGAGAACCTGAAACTGTCACCGTATACTTGGTTAGTTGCAGCTGTCTCGGCAGTGGCAATAACTATAGCTGTTGCTGCACTTCTATGGCTTAGGAAAGGGAGAGAGGATGCCTATGAACCAATTATGGGATAGATGCACTATATTCCATTCCCATAAGTTATAAACGGACTCCACAAAACAGTACACCTGCTTGGTTACTGTTTATGCAAGTATGGTACAATAAAATTATGTTTACAAAGTAGCAGTCTTGTAACGGTTAAGATTTACCCTGGCAGAGTTACATTTGACTTCTCAACCACAAGAATTAGCTGGAGTATCCGATTTATATATTTATGCATTAGCTTTGTTTGCAAACAATTTAGATGCAGTGCCAGTGGCACACTTTGAACCGTATTCCATATATATACAATTTTGCACTTAGCCATTTTGGAATTAGCCCTGTTAGATTGCTAAAACTGAACCAACACTTATCCCAACAACTCCACAAAATGGAAAAAACCATTCTTCTAAAGCAAGAAAAAGAAAAGTTATCCTTCAATTGGCCTGCATTCTGCTACTTTCTTGTTCTCCTCGGTTTGATCTCTGTCATGGGCCAGTTCAATCTACGACCATTATTCATGCCACTCTAAGCATATTCAGTTTATAAGGCTTTACGCCGTTATGAAAAGTCAAGGAAAGAAAAAGGATAGCATCTGCGAATCCTTACATATCATCAAAAGGAGCTGCATTTCTTCTTATACATAGGATGAATAATCTATATTATTCATTTATGGATGCCGTGCAAACATGTCTAGCTAGCATCATCAGTGGCTCTGAAATGTTGATCTGGGAAAAGAAGGAACACAAAATATGACAGTGTAGAAATTGCGGAATACGTATCAGGCAAAATCATGATCAAAGTGTTGTGAAAGAATATCATACTCAAGAGAGAACAAGTCATGGACACATCAAAACAACCAACATTAAAACTAGAAAGGGAGATATTGATGCTACTTTCCCAGCCAATCAATGTTTCCACAAAGTTCCATCCCCATCTTTTTCACTACCCAATGAAACAATCTCCACACTTTGTGGATGAGGCGTGCCCATGAGGAAGTACTGCTTTATTTTTTCAAATCGTTCGCGGTTACCTTCACTTTCCAGTATCAATTTCAAGGACTTTAATTTCCTGAAGGGAGAAGTTTGATTCATAAACAATCTAGCCGTCACCAGAACCTAGCACATAGGACAATACCAGACCTTCGTTAAAACCAAAACCCACAACCATCAAAATATGGAAAATTATTAGGCGAAAAATAGTTTTCTCTGTTTATAACAACTTCGTGATTATTCTGTTATTGGGTCAATCTTCAATAATATCAAAGAGTAATAAAATGGCATTCAGCATTACCTCTATTGGACGAGCGTTTATTGTGAGAGACTCTGCATTTGCGTTACCTACCCCATTCAAAAGCTTCAATAACTTATCTCCATCATCGGGTAGGTAAGCTAGAAGTTGCGCTCTTTGTAAAGATGGGATATCAATTTCAAAGAAATCGCTGACGACTCCAGAAGCATCAATTGACCAACTGAAATCTACAAGGTTAGGCGCACAAAGCTTCACTCTATCACAACACACCTTTCTCATACTAAAGTACACAAGCTTGGTCCCTGATACTTCCATAACACCGCCTTTTCCTAACCCTTGACTACCGCCGTCAAAATCAACCTTGTCGAGGCGGAGATCGGCGAGATTGGGAAAAATTGCAGAAACATCGAAGAAGCCACGGTGGAATCCACACCATTCAAGGCGCAATGTCGTGACGGTATGGAAACAAGCGGACGACAATTCCGATACGTCTACCGCAGCTAGGGTTAGGGTTTTCAAGGTCTGGCAAGTCAACAGAGCCGGCGGGACGATGCTTCGTATACCGTCGTGAGGATGACGGAGGTCGAGGTGACAGACGCCGTGACGGACGGCGTAGGCGACGGCCCAGTCTCTCAAGTCCAATGCGTAGTCGCCGGATTCGGGATAGGTAAACAAGTAGAAGCTGCATACCGGACAGTGTTGGTCGCGTCGTAGCAGGGCGTAGGGTAGGAAGTTGTCGGAGGAGTAACGGAAGCTGAGATCGGGGAGCAAAGTCCAGAGATTCCGCCATCTCTTGGAGAGGACGGCGGTCCTGGCGGCGGTTCGGGTGTCGTGGAGGAAGTAGAAGATGCGGTGGATGACGTCGTTAGGCAGACGGCTAAGTCTGTCCTCCTCCTCCTCGCCGCCGTTGCTTTTGTGATTTTTAGGGTGTTCCATTATGCATGAAGAAATTAAGATCGACTTTCTAAAATAACTGCTAATTAGACACACGCAATATGCAGGAACTGATGGAGATTTAAGGGATTGCACTCGGTACAATAAGTGGACTCCTCAATGTGGGCTGAGCTTGCATTAGGACTCTCCCCTTCAAACAAGAGTTGGTGGAAAGAAAAGCCCAATCCTCAACCCCACCAAAAGTCCATGTGTAGAATTATTACGTTTGGCACAGAAAAAGAAAGGAATTACAAATTCGGTTGGTGCTTGGAGCCGGAACCCTCATGGATTGGTTTTTGTCGTCAGAAATTTACCACAGTCTTGGATTCCATTGTTATCCTCATTATTGGCAACGTTCCAAATTCATTTTCTGTAGGGCCTCATGAATATTTAAAGAATTCACGGCTGCTAGGTATCAATTGTGAAATGAATTCAATCTATATTTTTGTTATTTATACATATTTATAGTTTTGTTATAATATTTTATATTGATCTTATAACTACTAATATCTTTAGAGTTTAAATTCATTTCACATATAAAATTTATACAATACCAAATAGGGATCAGACGCTAAGAAATGATGATCCATGACACTCGTCAAGGGAGCCATAATAACATGACCTTATTATTGGGGCCGATTACTGGATAGCGCGCAAGCAAGCTCAAAGATTGATTCCAACTTTATATATAAGTTTAGATCACATAAGAGAAAATAGTGATCAAGCTTGAAGATGAGTTTAAGAAGAAACTAACTTTATTTGAGCAGGTTGAAGGTGAGTGCTACATTTAACCAATTGACAATGAGAGACAAATTTGGACTTGGGCTAAATATGACATGGATCTTATGTCGACATATTTGTTATGTTTATTAGATTGGATGTCGACTCGAACAACCTATTATTTATTAAACCAAATAAGTGGACATCATTAGGCTTCTTTATTTTTGTAGTTGTCTGACTTTTTTTTGAGCTGGTTGTATTTTATTAATTATTATGCTCGACCTATTTAATTAATTAGTTAATAGTCTAGTCCAATTAAGTAATGGGTTGCTGTCTTGCTGATTTAGCCGACAGTGTTTGTGGTTTATTTTTTTTTTTGTTTTTTCCAGGATGATGGGATGGTTTATTTATCCATCCATGGCTCACGCATGCAATAAGAAAACAAATAAAATCAAATAATATCACAATTTTCTTTCACAACTTTGCAACATGAAATGGATGAAATTCGAGAAAACATGAAAATACAAAGAACAATTAAGCATTCAAAACACGAAGCACCAGTAGAATTCCATCGCTGCCGAATTCAATCTTCTTGATCTTTTGAACTCTTCGATCCCGTACAACCCCGTATAGACATGATCCTCCGGCGATGGCGTCATCAATGCCCCAACTCCAGAAGCAGCACACGTTCCGGACACAAATAGCTAAAAGGATCTTCCCTTCTGTCGCGCGTCCCATTTTAGTCAAAACATATAAAACTGACAAACACAGTCGTACGTGCTTGCTTTTATATTCTGATCAACAAGCTCTTCAGCATTTCGGGAACGTTTGTGATTTCTGCAATTTAGTAACCAAGAGATTATCGACCATTTGATTATTGGTACGCCCTCTCTCTTTCCCTTGCTCTCTCTTTCTTTGTTATGAGTTTTCCATTTACCATCATCTTGAGAACTGAACTTCACTTACTCTTTCCATTTTTTCGTAGCTGTATTTGTTAGCTTGTTCGTTGACTATATATGTCTTGCTCCTACTGCTGGTCATTTCCTTGAAGGGTCTTTCTATAAGGATTTAATGATAGTTGATAGATATATGATGGGGAAAACACACCACCCAACAATATATAAGATTGTCATCGGTTTTGAGCAGTAATATTTCAGGGAAGGCAGATGTAGCTGAAGGCTTGTTAGTTTTAAAAGTGGGTTGAAAAACTGTAGGCTGGAGTTGAAAGTGAAATAATTCGGAGAATCATGAAAAAAATTTGGTGACTTTTGACTTTCCAGCCTCCAATTTTATGACTAGTTTAGAGAACCACTTCATTGCTTTTATTCATAAAATGGACACACCATTCTGCATCTGGAAACAACTTTCAGTTGATCAATCATTACGATGAAGCATTTCATATTGTACCTGTGATTTAACATTCCAGAGTCTTCACAGTGAAGTTTAGAGTAGCAGTAAATTTTTGGAAGAAATTCTGGCAAGTCTCAGTAATAGGAATTTCTTGGTTGGTTTCTGGATAATTCTTGCTCGAGTTTACTTAAAGGTTGATTGCATGGTTTAACCTGAGATACTGAATTTGGCAGGCAATATGGTTCTTTGTTCTCAAAGTTGCCTGCTGCTACTAGCAGTAGTAGTACTGGCATTTAACATATCTTCCCTTCAAGCTGCTTGGGGTAATGGGAAGGAGATAAAATCTGCCACATTCCTATCACCCATGTTTGTGTCAGGACCAGGATCAGTTGGGAACAGATTCTTCTACAATATTGATTTTCCTAGAGGACATATTGCTCTTAAAAGTTTCAATGCTGAAGTGATTGATGAAGAGGGGAATCCTGTGCCTCTTCATGAAATATATCTTCACCATTGGCTTGTTGTAAGGTATTACCAACGTGGAAATGCAAAAATTACTGAGGCCAATCATAAGCAGAAGTTTCGCGAGTCGGATATCCTTTGGGTATGGAATGCTGGAATATGCCAGGATACTGATCTCAGACAATATTTTGGACTTGGATCAGAAACGCGTAGAACGGTCACACATGTTCCAGATCCATATGGATTAGAAATTGGCAATCCTGCAGAAATTCCTGCTGGATATCAGGAGAGATGGTTGCTTAATGTCCATTCAATTGATACTAGAGGTGTTGAAGATAAGCAAGGATGCACAGAATGTAGGTGTGATCTATATAATATCACGGTGGATGAGTATGGTCGAGCTTTAAGGCCAGGCTATGAAGGAGGTATATCATGCTGTTATGACAAGACACAGTGCAAGCTGAGACAGGGTGTCCAGGGTGCAAGGAGGAGCCTCTACATGCGATACACAGTGAAATGGGTGGTTTGGGATAGTTCAATTATACCTGTTAAAATCTTTATATTGGATGCCACCGATAATGGGAAAAGGATAGATGGTTCAACGGGGAAAGGACTGGAGAATGGTTGCCAGGTAAATGATTTCCTTTCTTATTGACCAAAATGTACATGGAAAATAAAAAGAAGTTGTGCTCTACTTGATCAAACTAGGTAGTCATATCTTCTGTTATATGTTATCAATTAGGTAGTCATATCTCATATACCTTCATAACCAGGTCACTTTTCATACTTCTTGCAACATATTCTAAGCACTATTTTTTTTTTTGTAATGAGAAGGTAGTTGGAAAATCAGTCTGACTAGTATTCAGTACTACATTTTATGCAGACTCCTAAAAAGCTGGTGCCACTGGATCTGTTTTTCCACTATATAAATTGAATTGGGTGAACTTCAATTTGGATTTGAGTAGATGGATATGACCTTCAGCTCAACTTGCTCACACAATGTATCAAACAATTTTCTTTCCTCCTGCATGCATTTTGAACTGCTACAACATTTCTACTGCAGGTTGAGTACGATGTTCAGTCTTGCAGTGCCACAGGTCAGGCAGTTGATGGGTGCATCGATGTCAAAAGGACGAGCCTTACCATGCCAATCAGTGGCTATCTCATCTATGGTGTTGCTCATCAACACGCTGGAGGACTCGGTTCAGCTCTGTACAGGGAGGTGATTTTCTACATGAAATTTCTTGGTTTTCTCCTTCCTATCATTTTCCTCACCAGCAGTGTCATTTAAACTTCTTATGGATGTTTTTAGTAATAATTGTCTCATAGTGCATTTGTACTCTTTCTTTTGCAAGTCATACCAAAATTACTTGAAGAAAATCACATCTGTTCCTGGGGTTATTTGAACTATCTGATTATTACAGCGGTTATGATTATTGATGCGTCCACATCACATTTTGTGCTAGTGCTTATGTTGTACAAACGTGTGCCATGATTTTGAGAGGTTAGTGTTAGAACTTTAATCCAATCTATCTGGT
Organism: Turnera subulata; assembly: GCA_028386065.3. Classification (NCBI taxonomy): domain Eukaryota; kingdom Viridiplantae; phylum Streptophyta; class Magnoliopsida; order Malpighiales; family Passifloraceae; genus Turnera; species Turnera subulata. Next base: position 33,865 of record JAKUCV010003785.1, read on the forward strand.
TGTGTGGTGGATTCAGGATGGACGTGTTTTATGCACTTCATTGCCAATTTATGGAGAAGGAAAAGAGGCAGCAAATGAAGCTGGATATATTGTAGGAATGTCCACTTGCTATCCTGAGCCAGGTTCTGTCAAGATAGCTGGTGGGGAGAAGCTAGTGGTGGAATCCAACTACAGCAGCCATCAAAAACGTACAGGAGTTATGGGTTTTTTCTACATTCTGGTTGCAGAGCAACCTCCAAAGCACATGCCTTTCCTACTTGCTCCCGTTCATGTAAGTTCAACTTTCTATCGCAACCATCGATCTTAATGCAAATACATGCAATCCTATACAGACTTGTTAATGACTTTGGAACTTAACGTTTCATGGTTCTTGCAGATACAGGAAAACCTGAAGCTGTCCACGGATACTTGGTTGATTGCAGCTTTCTTAGGATTGGCAATAACTATAGCTGTCGCTGCACATCTATGGGTTAGCAGAAAGAGAGAAGATCTATACGAACCAATTATGGGATAACTGCACAGCATTCTGTTGCCTTGAATCGTATAATGGGCTCCAAAGCCACACTTGCTTGGTTTCTGGTTATGCAATTATGGTGCAACAATAAAATTATGTATACAAACAGAAAAGGCATGCTATATTATATGTTATCTATTAAGCTTTACGCCAGAAAATGGAAATTTTACTACAACCCTCTCATTCGCTACTCTACAATATCGGTAGCAGGCTATTAAGTTAATATGAACACCTTGGAATCATACAAGACTAATACAGATATGATCATAAAAAGACAATCTATGAATCTATGTGACTCAATGGCGGTCCAGCCCAGAAAGAGCATGCAAAGCTTTGAGCAGACTTATATATCTCTCTCCAAGAATTTCCATAAATCTTCCCTTCCCCAATAAAATAACAACCCTCTCCTGTCCTGTGTAGTGCCTTTCTCTCCTCTCCTCTTATGGTCCAATAAAACAAGAAGGCCCATCAACCAAAAATAAAGAACAAAGCGACAAACGCATGGCGGGGGTCAATTCTAGTGGGCTATAGTCACCCACGTCGCTCTTTTTTCCTTTTTTTTTTTTTGGCAAATCTTTTCTGTTTTCACCCACATTCTACACATTCTCCAATTTCCCTCAATTCTCTTTTTTGATTTTTCCCTTCAACCGCAAATTACTGAACGTGCCTAGCCGGTTTTGTTTTATTTTTTTCCGTTCCCTGAAACCGGCCATTCTCTCCAATTTCTCCTCAACAATTCACTACTACACTTTTATCTCCTCTATTACCATAATTACTCCTCTCCGTTTCATCAATTAAAAAGGGAAACAAAGAAAAGATATTAAAAAAAGCCATCTTCACTTGGATGCAAAGTGTTCCTCGGTCAAATTAAAAAAAGGAAAGCGAGAAGAAAAAGAGAGAGAGGAGATGTCCGGGGCGGGTCACGCCGTGGAGCACCACGTGGGGTTGGACCACCCGAACCGCTCCGGAAGCAGCAGCAGCAACCACCCGGTGAAGAAATCGGGTCAGGTTTCGATGGATCACGTGCTGCTCGCATTGCGGGAGACCAAGGAAGAGAGGGACACCAGGATACGGAGCCTCTTCGGGTTCTTCGATGCCGCCAGCACCGGGTACTTGGACTACGCCCAGATCGAGGCCGGGCTGTCGGCGCTGCACATCCCCGCGGGCTACAAGTACGCCAAGGATCTGTTGCGGGTCTGCGACGCCAACCGCGACGGCCGCGTCGATTACCAGGAGTTCCGGCGCTACATGGACGATAAGGAGCTGGAGCTGTACCGTATTTTCCAGGCCATCGACGTCGAACACAACGGCTGCATTTTGCCCGAAGAGCTGTGGGACGCTCTTGTCAAGGCTGGTATAATTCATGATTCTTCTTCTGTGTTTGTGTGGATAAGTTTTGGTTTGGATTTAGATTCCGAATTTAATGTGAAATTTGAAATTTTGGTTGTTTTTGGTTGCTGGGTCATTTTGTTTTTGTTGTTACCACTAATGCATTCCTTGTTGATTGCTTGTGTAGACCCTAATTTAGTTTTGTGGTCTAACAATTAGGTTTAGTTAAGTAGTGATTGCTTCCAGAGCTCAGGTTCTCTGACTTGCGTTAGTATGGGCTTTGCATAGTAAAGTTTATGTCTTTATGCTTTCAGTTACTGGTTGCTCATTTTGAGTGCCTTGGAATTTACCTGTTGTTTTCATCTCATAAGCGCCAGCAGTTTCTAATTTACAGGTATTGAGATTGATGATGAGGAGCTGGCTCGTTTCGTGGAGCATGTGGACAAGGATAATGATGGGATTATAACTTTTGAGGAATGGAGGGATTTCCTCTTACTCTACCCGCATGAAGCTACTATTGAGAACATATACCATCACTGGGAAAGGGTATGCCTTGTTGATATTGGAGAACAAGCTGTTATTCCAGAAGGCATCAGTAAGCATGTTCACAGGAGTAAATATTTTATTGCAGGGGGAATAGCAGGAGCTGCTTCTCGTACTGCAACTGCTCCTCTCGATCGCTTGAAGGTGGTTTTGCAGGTCCAGACAACTCGTGCTTCTCTGGTGCCTGCCATTAACAAGATATGGAAAGCGGAGGGTTTCTTGGGTTTTTTCAGGGGCAATGGGTTAAATGTTGTCAAGGTAGCACCTGAAAGTGCAATTAAGTTTTATACTTATGAAATGCTGAAGAATGTCATTGGAGATTTTAAAGGAGAAGATAAAGACGATATAGGCGCTTCTGGGAGACTTTTAGCTGGTGGAATTGCGGGGGCAGTCGCACAGACTGCTATTTATCCTATGGATCTTGTTAAAACTCGATTACAAACTTATGCTTGTGAAGGTGGAAAGGCTCCCAGGTTGCATACACTGACAAAGAATATATGGATTCATGAAGGACCCCGAGCCTTCTACAAAGGTCTTGTCCCGTCTCTTCTCGGAATCATTCCTTATGCTGGCATGGACCTTGCTGCCTATGAGACCTTGAAAGATATGTCTAAGACATATGTTCTGCGTGATAGTGGTGTGTTTCATAGTTCTTTTTTAGTTGTTTCATTGCCATTCCTCCTGCTCCTTGTGTGATTCAAGCTTATCTGTTTCTGCAGAACCTGGTCCTCTCGCGCAATTAGGTTGTGGGACGGTCTCGGCAGCATTCGCAGCAACATGTGTTTACCCCTTGCAGGTTGTAAGAACCAGGTATTTTCATTTCTCATTTGGGGTCATGTGCTTTTTTGCTTTTCTGGGTGAAAGTGCAGGTGGTTTTGTTTGTTTGGGGTCATTCTGTGGTTTATTTGCAATTGGTTTTCAAGAACTCTTTTGTTTCCTTTCAGAATGCAAGCTCAACCTCCTAATTCTGCTGCTCCTTACAAGGGAATGTCTGATGTTTTTTGGAGAACGTTTAAGAATGAGGGTTATGTTGGTTTTTATAAAGGACTCTTTCCGAATCTTCTCAAAGTTGTCCCGGCTGCAAGTATTACGTATATGGTATACGAAGCCATGAAAAAAAGTCTTGAACTGGATTAGAGAGGGTTTAGTTTTGGCAACTGGGTTGATTGCGATCGGGTAAATTAGTAATGATGTTGACGAAGAGAAAAACAATTAGACTTAGGCAAGTAGGAAATACAATTATTTTGAGTACTAGAGTAGACGGGATTCTCATTCTCCCCTTGATGATGTGGGGACATAGTTTTGTTAATCTAAGAGTTTTCCCTCGAGGCTGGCTTGAATTATTTGCTGAGAAACAAGGTTGTTTATATCACATCATGAAATTTGACTACAAGACGATGCATTCCTATTCGTTTTCCCTATTCTTTCTCTTTGCACAATTGATTGCGAGGTCTATGGAACGAGACAATCCTGTCCATGTCTTATCTCATGATGGAGAACCATGCTTGTTCTTATTCTTTTATCCAGTCTCTCTCGTCCCTAGCTTTACATTAGCTATCGCAAAAATCTCTAAACATGAGACAACAAAAACCATCCAGCTCCCCTTATCATGGCGGAGAACAATGTATTGACATTTTAAACGTCGAGGAACATTAAATACGACCCTAGCTATCATGTGTGTGCACACAGTAGTAACTTCCAGTGTAGCAAGGCAGGACACATAATGGTTCACGAGCTTCTAGCTTGAAGCGTGAAGGATATCCAGTGAGTGCAAGTCGTTTGATCCCTAAACGTTGTAGTTGTGCCCCGCGCTTTGCATTATCATTCATCATTATGAGCATTTTTGCTTGTCTGCTGAAATTCTATATTTTTGTAGACAAACCATGTAAGAAACACTCAAAAGATTAATTTATATTTCTGTTGTTCTGCCATTTCGTTATGAGAATTTTCAAGCATACAGTATGATCATTGCGCCAAAGGAGGGCCCGAATCCATCACAACCAATTAATTATTACGTATGCTAGTTTGATAGTTTGCGAAATATCTAATGGTACCGTTCTCCCAAGGACTTTTGACGGATATTTTGAATTGTTTTTAGCATGTACGGAAGAAAGTTGAACAACTAGAAAGGATGAAAGATAGTATCGTCCTTGTTGCTTATGTACGCTACTTCCTTGCACAGTTGCACTGTACTAGTACCCAGTAAACAGAGGAATAAACTGCAGATGATAATATCAATTAAGTAGGCAGATATTCCATAGGAAATACCTTGGCGAAGCAATAGTAGAGAAATCAAAGAGTGACAAAAGAACAACCAGTTTATGCCAAGGATAAGCAGTAGAGAAATCAAAGTGTGACTGAAACACCCTGTTCATGCGAAGGAATATAGTAGAAAACGAAAGAAACAGCGAAACCCAGAAGAAAGGCATGGCCTTCCCTTTGCCTCTATGACTTGCCTTTTTGCCCCCTCACATCCCACGAAGGGGAGAAGAAGAGGGTATCATTATCCAGCATATGACATGCTAGTCTCCTTCCTCATATATCTTCTTCTTCTTCTTCCTCCACATTTCTTTCTGATGCCGAAAAGCTCCTGGTTCAGGTAGGAATAGGAGTAGCTGAGAAAAGCAATTGCATTTGCGTTGCTCTCGTCTTTCTTGTAGTCTCCTTATATAAGGGCTTTGGAAGTCGATAAATCAGTGATAATTTTACAAAGTCTTCCACTTTATTTTTGTTGTCCTCTGGAAATCTGAATATAGGGCCAAAGATAACAGATCAGCATTGAAAATCATGCTCCAAAATGGTCCCCAAAGGCACATATTATTCTCTTATTGGGTCATGGCTACTTCCACTTAGCATATAATGATTCTTCTCTTTATGTAAATTACACTACTCTTTATATGTGTAGGTGGTGAGAGCCTAGTCATTCCACGTGGAGAAAGGTGAAGAAAATGGGGCCATAATTTTGAATAAGGTAAAAAGTGTTGGAAAAAGCTTAGCTGACAGGTGGAAGCTCCTTTGTCAAGAGGTTAATGAAAATTATAAACAATCAGGAAAGGTAGTTAAAGAAGTTTTTAGAGCAACAGCTGGGGCAGCCTAGAGAAAGAATATGGAAGTAGATAATGCCTTTCTTTTCCAGGGTACATTTGTTTTGCACCGCCCATCTCTTACCCTACTGATACATATGGATTTGAGAATCTATGCGTCGATTGGCACTAATCTGTCCAAGTGGGTGATATTAGGCAGCTAAATGTGGAAAGACTGTGCATGGCTTAAAGATAGTCAAAACCAATCTTTTTAATTTAATGGGATTAAAGGCACACAACAGGACAGAATGTGTGGATGTACATCATCATTTTCGTCCTTCCTTTGATATTATAAGTTGTTCATGTACGTCTTAGTACATGTATTCAAATAATTGGAATCCATTTATATATATAATTCTGATAAAAATTGTAAGCGTTATTTGCGTGGAAGAAGTTCAACGTTCCTTACAACTTGTAGATAGCATTCTCTTATGATCATGGACAGGCCACAGCTGAGAGTCGATAAACTCTAATAAAAGCCAAATCAAATTAATTAGCTATACTTCACTTTTTGCCTCGAGTGTCTTATTCTTATAACCTCAAGAGGAAAGATGACTAAACCAACATAGTCTTACGTGTTGTTCATTTGTGCAAGAGACCCGACCGATTTCCTCATTTTTCTTTGAGACGGAATCAAAATTATTAACAAAACTTGGATGTTAAACAAACAAACACAAACCAGTACTTGTATCAGTTTAATCAACGACTGTATTAGGCGATGCAAAACCATCAAACAACTCCAACAAATCCATGCCCATACAATCACAAATACTACCTTCTCACTCCAGCCCTCTTCTTCTTATTACATCTTACCAAAACTCCTTTACACTTTTACTACACTTACCTCAACTATAACCCCCAAATCCCACGCATCTCTACTCAACTATGCAACGCTACTTTTCAATTCTATTACCAACCCATCAACCTTTTGCTACAACACTATCGTCAGAGCCCATACCCTTCTCTCCTCTCCTCTTCAAGCCCTCCATTTCTTTGTCAAAATGCACCGCTCTTCTGTCCCTATCGACTTTCACTCCTTGCCCTTTGCACTCAAAGCCTGCACCCAGATGGGCTCACTCTCGTTGGCTCAATGCCTTCACTCTCAAGCTTTGAAATCTGGGTTCGTGTCAGATTTGTTCCTGACGAACTCTTTCGTTCGGGTTTATTCAACCCTGGGCCTTTTGAGCTATGCGTGTAAAGTGTTTGATGAAAGTTCTCACAGAGACCTGGTCTCTTATAATACGTTGCTTGATGGGTTGGTTAAGGCTGGTGAAATCGAGCAAGCGCGGGGATTCTTTGATAGTATGCCTACTAGAGATGCTGTGTCTTGGGGTACAATAATAGCGGGGTGTGCAAAGGGAAACCATTGTGAGGAGGCCATTGAGTTATTCGGTTTGATGATGGAGCTAGAACTCAAGCCGGATAATATTGCGTTGGTTTCTACTTTGTCTGCCTGTGCGCAGTTAGGGGAACTAGACAAAGGGAAATGGATTCACGACTATATAGACAAGAATGCGGTGAAGATCGACTCTTTTGTCTCTACTGCGTTGGTTGATTTTTATGCAAAGTGTGGGTATATTAACTCTGCTTTAGAGATATTTGAGTCAAGTCTGGATAAGAACTTAAGTACATGGAACACTATCCTGCTTGGCCTTGCAATGCATGGTTATGGGCAGTTATTGCTGGATTATTTCACTAGAATGGTCGGAGATGGAGTTATACCAGACGGCGTTAGCATTTTGGGAGTTTTAGCTGGGTGTGGCCATGCGGGTCTAGTAGATGAAGCCAGGATGATTTTTGAAGAGATGGAATCTGCTTATGGGGTCCCCCGGGAGGCGAAGCATTATGGGTGCATGGCTGATTTGCTGGCACGGGCTGGCTTGGTTGAAGGAGCAATGGAGATGATAGAGGGGATGTCTAATGCTAGTAATGTATCTGTGTGGAGTGGTTTGCTAGGAGGATGTAGGATATATGGAAATGTTGATATTGCAGAGAAGGCTGCAGAGCATGTTATGGAGTTAAAACCAGAAGATGGTGGGGTTTATTCAGTGTTGGTTAGCGTTTATGCTAATGCAGAAAGATGGGAGGATGTAGTGAAAATCAGGAAAGCTCTAAGCAATGATAGAAGGGTAAAAAAGAATGTTGCTTGTAGCTCGATACTGTTGGGGGGAGTTATGCATGAATTTGTTGCTGGGGAGAGGGTGCATGCTCAAAGTAATGGGATTTATTTGGTTTTAAATGTAATCAAGGAACATATGTATGAAGTGCGATAGCAAATTTCCTAAACTTTCAGCAAAGCATTGCCTCGAAGGAAGACTTTAAGGTGTGAATGACAACTGGATCGGTCTGGTAATTACAAGTTTTCAACCTAACCAATTTGTTTCTTACATGTGGGTGTATGACGACTAGGAAACTGATCCATTGAGGCTTTTAATTTGTGCTTATGCACTTCCATTTCGTCCTGTGTGAAGGATCTCCGGGGTTTTTTTTTCGTGTTTATATCTTAAACACAAACAAAATTGAGTTGATTACTTTTTTTTCAATTACGGTGTCCTGCTCCTGCACCTCTGCTATCCACGTACAAGACATGTCACTGCTAAGGCAAGGTTTCAAGCGGCGCTTCCCCAGTTGGGATGACTAGTATTAACTTTTTTCTTGGTCGAAACCGGGAAGTATATTAAGAAATATGCGTGAGCTTGGTACATGATTAGAAGTCGGTAGCTCAGGTCGACTTCTATCTTATACAAGAGGCATGTCGATCATAGTACATCAATACATGAGGAGGGATCCAATTTCCAGACAAAATAGACATAAATAAAACAACATGGATTGCTGGTAAAAACGCGGCAAACTGTAACAGCCCGGGTAAATATTTACATTTTACCGGGACTGTAAAAACGCTTCATACAGTAATTTGCCAAATAAAAATAATCGTGGGTAATTATTTTAGGGTAAATTATGCATTGGAATCCGAAACCGACCCTTACCCCACGCTCGGGATTTTTCTGCGGATTTTACGGATCAAAGTTGGAATTTTTTGGATCCAGGAATCTCGAGAAAAGTCAGGTTTAACCTCGTATTATCGAGCCAGAAATAAAGTCAATGGGGTATAATAGATATTTTCTGGTCCGGACGGGACACGACTGCATAATGCAGCCGCCTTGCTCCTGTACGCACGTGAACTCATGTTTCCCCTGTAATGCTCGTGATGTGCCAGTACCCTGAATACTTTTTCTGCCTGCATAAACACCATGACACCCTGTATCACCTCTCCTCACTATCTATAAGAAACCTCACTGCCTAAACCATCCTCTTGAACCTGTAAAACCGTTCAACACCAAACACTAAATCACCCAAGAAAAAAAAAAGAAAAGTAAAAGAAAGAAAGGAAGACGGAAAAAGAAGAAAGAAAAAAACAAAAAAAAAAGAAAGGAGAAGGGACAAGAGGGAGGGGCTGCCGCCACCTCACCACCACCGCCACCACCTTCTTTTCTTCCCGTCACCGCCACCCTCGTCACGCCACCAACCGCCTGTACCGACCTTCACCACCATCACAGAGCCGCCCTCGCCTCCCGTTCTCGCTGCAGACACGCCTCTCTGCCTCGACGCCCCGCTGCAGCCGCCGGACCCGACAAGCAAGCCGCCCGGATCCGCCCCTCTTTTTCCCCGCGTTCTCCTTCCTCGCCGCCGGTCTCCCTCTCCTGCCGCGTCCCCTCGCGACATCGCACCTACCGCGCGTCGCCCGCGCTTCTGCCTCGCTGTGTCACATTCGCCACCTGCCGCCGCCGCGCTTAGGTGAGTAACCCGTTTGTAAACGGGTGTGTGTTGATGGGTTGAAGACGACCCGAATAGCAGGGTAGCGGGTCGACCCGTTTCTATCCGGGTCGTGGGTTGTTTGGGTCTGATGGGTTTTGGGCTTGCTTAGTTGGTTTGGGCCCGGGTACTGGGTTGCCTGGCTTGGGCTTCTGCATGGGCCAGCGCGTGGGCCTCAGCTTGAGGTCTGGGCCTGGTGCTGTGCAGGCCTGGCTAGCACTATTCACGGGCCCAATCCAGTAAAAAAAATAAAAAAAAAAGAAAATAAATTCTGGAATAAAGGAAAAACAATGAAAAAAAATAATAAATAAATAAAATAAATAATTGGAATAATTTAGGAAATATATGGATGTTAAAGGGAAAATAATTACTTTGGAATATGTATATATATGGTAAATAATAATATTTTGGAAAGTACATACTCAAGGAAAATAAATTGGAAAGGATATTATCAAAGTAAATACGTACCGGAATAATAACCGGATATAATTATGGTAAAATATTGCCGGCCTATGTAATTAAATGGTGAATTATGACGATAATGGAAATAACCCGGGGAAGAACCGAGTTAGAGCAGTAATTATTTTACGGCTTAAAATAATAGTCAGCATTTGCATATCATCTTATATGTGCATAAATTGTTGTTTGATATAGGAATTGATAACGAGCAGTACCCCGAGGAGCCTGAGCCGGAACACTTCGAGGACTATCAGGAATAGAAAATCGCTAAGGTGAGGATAAGTAATTATTTATATACTGCCGTAGTGCCAAGTTGCTGTTTGTATGTTATATGCTTGAATGATTCTTGTGGCTGTGAATGGTTGTTGTGAATTGAATATAGATGATATTTGTTGCCGTTGATCTGCTGAATTGATGCTACTATTGATGTTATTGATAATGTTAGAAATGTTGGTACTAGAAGATTGTTATTATTGTTGTTGTTGGCTGTGAAATTGTGGGAGTAGAGTACCGAGGGTACCGGTTAATTGAGTTTATATTATCCAGACGAGCGAAGAGGCTGTGAGCCTGCTCGGGATAATGGAAGAGTGGAGGATAATAGAAACTAAGTAGCTAAGAATAATAAAATTTGGTCACACTTAGACATCTAGTATTCACAGTTAAATGTTGGAATAGCCAGATGGTAGTCTTATTTATATGGTGTTAGGGGAGAGTGTGCTTGGGGTCTGCTCCCTATCTGTATCAGTTTTTATTTTAGGCGCTAGGGGAGAGTGTGCTTGGGGTCTGCTCCCTGTCTGTGCCAGTTTTACGTGGAGGTACCAGGGCGGAGTCCACGAGCTAGCTAGCTTGACTACCAGGCGACGACCATCATTTAACTAGTGATGGGGGCCCTGATAATAAAATTTGTGTAGCGTGCCTAGAATCACAGAGTGTGTTATTTAGGGATCAAGTGAACCTTAGTTACTTGCTGTTAATGTGACTTGGATTTATTTACGGTTATTGTATATGTATAATTGCTTATGGATTTTACCCGGTTAGCACTTCGGACTCACCCCTCGCCTGCTTGACCTGGTCGCGTAGTTTGATTGTGCGTAGCTCAGGTACGTTCGAGGCAAGCTCTGGCGCACCCTCTGCCAGGCCCGGATCCATCCTGCGTTGCATCATGTTTATACCATTGTCTATTGCTGTGTTGTATTAAGATTTCCGCTGCTTGCTGTTTATAACTCTGTGGATTGATGCTTGTTGTAATAATGTTCCCATACCGGGACAAGTACGGTTGATGTATTATGTACTTTTAATGTATTAAATCTGTTGGTTGTGATATTTACCGCTGTGGTTATTGTAATAGTATGTGGTCCCACGTGTTTACTGTGTATAACGGTAAATACGAATTGGGGCGTTTCATTTTGGTAGCGGAGCCAGGTTGTAGGTCCTTGGTTGTTGTTTGATTGTTTGTGCATATCCTGCTCCACATGTTATAGATATGATACTCATGCATACATCTTCATATAGGTAGGACGAGATGGATCCGGCTGAGGGACACCAGCATGCCGCCCAACAGTATTTGGAAGAGGACCAAGTGTCAATTGGTCAACCACATGCCTACGTGGAAGATCCACATATCTACGAGGGGGTACCGGGTATGCCATACCAGATGTCTCTGCAGATGATGCACATGATGACCCAGATTCTTCACCGACAGACAGTTGGGGGTCGAGGACCCTGTTTTTACCAAGCTATCTGAGCTTGGAGCTGAGCCTTTTTCAGGAGCGACTGATCCTCGTGAGGCAGACGAGTGGTTACGTCAGATTGCCAGGGCCATGCTTAAGATCAAGTGCACAACCGACCAGTGGGCGAACTATGCCGCATCTCTATTCCGTGAGGAAGCAGCAACCTGGTGGGAATCTACCACAAGAGACCTGCCGAAACCAGTGGTGATGCCATGGGCCGAGTTCACAGCCATGTTCAAGGACAAGTTCATTACCGAGGAATTTCAGGAACGCATGCAGCGCGAATTCCTGGAATTGCGCCAGAATAATATAACCGTGACAGAGTATGAGAAGAAGTTTGACCGCCTGTCCCTGTACGTTGGAGATCTGGTAGCCACTACCAAAGCCATATGCCACCGTTTCTGGAGGGGTTTGCATCCTGACATCCGAGCTATCATGGGATGCAAGGATTTTCCTGGTTATCAGGACATGGTGAGGGATGCTCAGAAGTTCGAAGTTACCTGGCGTGATCAGCAGGAGTATCGCCGGAAGAGGAGTGCACCGCAGGTTCTACCTAGTCAGAATAAGAAGCCATATGTACTTGCCGTTAGTGCACCTGTAGCTGGACGTGGACAGTATCAGCAGATGACCTATGGACGTGGTTGGAATAACAACCGCGGAGCTTCAATTGGAGGATGGAGTGGACCTGGAGTGACTAGTTCTGGAGATAACCGCTTCCGACGTCCCATATCATCAGTCAGATGCTTTGAGTGCAATGAGTTGGGACATTACCGTTATGCCTGCCCCAAGCTTGAAAGAGTCAGTAACTCTGCACCGGCACCAATAGTTCAGGCCTCTGTGGCTAGCGTGCCAGGTGGATCTAGAGCATCAGGACAAGGTCTGGGTCGTGGTCGTGGGAACCCTTCCGCAAGGACCCAATCCGGAGCCAACCAGAGCACAGCAGTTCCTAGAGCTTTCGTCATCACCGCAGAAGAGGACCCTGATGCTGCCCAAGTCATAGCAGGTATCTTTACAGTATATGGTAGTGTTGCTTTCACATTGATTGATCCTGGAGCTACACATTCCTTTATTGCTCAGACCTATGCCATGCAACATAACTGTGAAGATATATCCTTAGAAAAACCAATGAGGGTTAGATTACCCGCAGACATCATAGTGAGGCTGGATAGAGTTTGTAAGGATGTGCCGTTAGTGTTCGAGAATGAAACCTTTCTTGCTCGACTCATTGTCATGAACATGAGAGAATTTGATATAATCCTAGGCATGGATTGGTTGTCGAAGTATCGAGCCTTGGTGGATTGTCGAGCTAAGCAAGTGAGGTTGACACCCGCTGAGGATCGGTCGATTGTTTTGTCCGGAGTGGGGAGAACTACAACCACATGTAGTATCTCTGCTACCCAGGGCTACGGAATGAAGCAACATGGTCCAGATGCTTTGCTGACCCACATTCTAGGCAGAGAGACACGAGACCCTACCCCGGAGGATGTAATAGTTGTGAGGGAGTTTGTTGATGTTTTTCCAGATGATCTACCAGGTTTTCCACCCGACAGAGAGGTTGAGTACACTATCGAGCTTGTACCTGGAGTCACACCTATCTCGATGGCACCATACAGGATGGCACCAACAGAGCTTCAAGAGCTAATGAAGCAGCTAGATGAACTACTGGAGAAAGGTTTCATCAGACCTAGTACCTCACCATGGGGTGCACCAGTCTTGTTCGTGAAGAAGAAGGATGGTAGTCTGCGTATGTGTGTAGACTATCGCCAGATCAACAAGGTGACAATCAAGAACAAGTACCCGTTACCGAGGATTGATGATCTTTTCAATCAGCTTCAAGGAGAAACGGTGTTTTCGAAGATTGATCTCCGATCGGGCTATCACCAGATCAAGATTTCGGAGAAGGACATACCAAAGACAGCTTTTCGCACACGGTATGGCCACTACGAATTCACTGTGGTACCTTTCGGTTTGACCAATGCACCGGCAGTATTCATGTGCTTGATGCACTTGGTCTTGAACGAGTTTTTGGATAAGTTCGTGGTGGTCTTCATCGACGATATCCTCATCTACTCCAAGAGCAAGGAAGAGCACGAAGAGCATTTGAGGATAATACTTCAGAGGTTACGGGAGAAGCAGCTGTATGCCAAATTCAGCAAGTGTGAATTTTGGCTTGGAGAAGTTTCCTTCCTCAGACATATAGTAGGCAGGGATGGAATAAAGGTTGATCCTGCTAAAGTTAAGGCTGTGTTGGAGTGGGAGCCTCCTAAGAACGTGTCCGAAGTTAGGAGTTTTCTTGGCCTTGCAGGATATTATCGGAGGTTCATAGAAGGTTTTTCCTTACTAGCTAGTCCCATGACTAAGCTATTAAGGAAAGAGCAAGCTTTTGTTTGGAGCCCGGAATGCCAACGGAGTTTTGAGGAGCTTAAGAAGAAGCTGACCACAGCACCAGTGCTGACAGTGCCGAAGCCAGGAGTGGAGTACGTGTTGTTTTGTGATGCATCAGGACTTGGTTTAGGAGCTGTGCTGATGCAAGAAGGACGAGTGATTGCTTACGCCTCTAGACAGCTAAGGACTCATGAGAAGAACTACCTGACTCATGATCTCGAGATGGCAGCTGTGATTTTGGCTCTGAAGATTTGGAGACACTATTTGTTTGGGGAGAAGTGTCGAATCTTCACCGACCACAAGAGCCTTAAGTCAGAAGTTGGGTTGAGTTGCTTAATGATTATGACTATACTATTGAGTATCACCCAGGGAAGGCTAATGTGGTAGCTGATGCTTTGAGCCGGAGACGACCGGATGGTGCCTCCACTAGTTACTCGATGTGTTCACTTATCGAGTTAAGGAAGTTGGGAGTTAATCTGACAGTGGATGATACAGGAGCCTTACTGGCACACATGAGTGTCAAGTCCAACCTAAGAGGATGGATAGTGGAGTTACAAGATAGAGATCCCGACCTGGTCAAGCTAAAGGAAGGAGTAAGAAGTGGAAAAGAAGACAAGTTCTGTATAGCTGATGATGGAGCATTGATGATTGGAAAACAGGTATGTGTACCCAATGTCAGTAATCTGCGTAGTCAGATTATGGATGAAGGTCATATGACGCCGTATGCGATGCATCCTGGAAGCACCAAGATGTATCAGAACCTGAAGAGCCATTTCTGGTGGCCTCGTATGAAGAAGGATGTAGCAGAGTATGTTGCTAGGTGCATCACTTGCCAGTAGGTGAAAGCCAAACATCAGGCTCCAGCAGGCAAGATGAGATCGTTGACGATACCGGAGTGGAAGTGGGAGATGATCGCTATGGATTTTGTGGTTGGTTTGCCGATGACTCGGAGGCAGCATGATGCTATTTAGGTCATCGTCGACCGATTAACAAAATCAGCTCATTTTCTTCCTATCCGCCAGACTGACACCATGGACACATTGGCGGGTAAGTATGTTGCTGAGATTGTGAGACTACATGGGATTCCAAAGTCTATAGTCTCAGACAGAGATCCCAGATTCACCTCACGATTCTAGAAGAGTTTACAAGCTGCTTTGGGGACCAAGTTGAGCTTCAGCACTGCTTTTCATCCTCAGACAGATGGACAGTCTGAGAGGACCATACAGACACTGGAGAACATGCTTAGAGCTTGTGCGCTTAACTTCACTGGGAGTTGGGATAAGTACCTACCTTTG
The DNA here is from genome assembly GCA_028386065.3 of Turnera subulata. Classification (NCBI taxonomy): domain Eukaryota; kingdom Viridiplantae; phylum Streptophyta; class Magnoliopsida; order Malpighiales; family Passifloraceae; genus Turnera; species Turnera subulata. The sequence goes on from JAKUCV010003785.1 coordinate 49,016, forward strand.
GCAGAGTTTGCATATAACAACGGCTACCATTCCAGCATTGGTATGCCACCTTTTGAGGCTCTCTATGGAAGGAAGTGTAGAAGTCCGGTATGTTGGGACGAAGNAGCATTGGTATGCCACCTTTTGAGGCTCTCTATGGAAGGAAGTGTAGAAGTCCGGTATGTTGGGACGAAGAAGGTATGAGATTGATCGTTGGACCGGAGTTAGTCCAACAGACAGTGGACAAGATCCAGACGGTGAGACAGTGCATGAGAGCTGCTCAGGATCGGCAGAAGAGCTATGCCGACAAACACCGACGTGAGAAGGAGTATAACGTTGGTGAGAAGGTTTTTCTCAGAGTTGCGCCTTGGAAAGGAGTGATCAGGTTTGGCAAGAGAGGAAAGCTGAGTCCAAGGTATATCGGGCCATATGAGATTGTGGAGAGAATTGGACCACTAGCTTACAGGTTGTCTTTACCTGATGAGCTATCATGCATTCATGATGTATTTCACGTCTCTATGCTGAGGAGGTATTGATCAGACCCTAGTCATATTATGGCCCCAGTGGATGTTGAAGTGGTAGAAGACCTTACCTACACCGAAGTACCGGAACAAATTCTTGCTCGGGAAGCACGGCAGTTGCGGAATCGTACCATTCCTATGGTAAAGGTCAAATGGAGTAAGCATTCTGCTAACGAGTCAACATGGGAAGTCGAGGAGCACATGCGGTCCCAGTATCCGCATCTCTTCACCGGTTCGGGGTGAATTTTGGGGACGAAATTCTTTTAAGGGGGGTAGACTGTAACAGCCCGGGTAAAAATTTACATTTTACCGGGACTGTAAAAACGCTTTGTACAGTAATTTGCCAAATAAAAATAATCTTGGGTAATTATTTTAGGGTAAATTATGCATCGGAATCCGAAACCGACCCTTACCCCACGCTCAAGATTTTTCTGCGGATTTTACGGATCAAAGTTGGAATTTTTCGGATCCAGGATTCTCGAGAAAAGTCAGGTTTAACCTTGTATTATCGAGCCAGAAATAAAGTCAATGGGGTATAATAGATATTTTCTGGTTCGGACGGGACACGACTGCATAATGCAGCCGCCTTGCTCCTGTACGCACGTGAACTCATGTTTCCCCTATAATGCTCGTGATGTGCCAGTACCCTGCATACTTTTTCTGCCTGCATAAACACCATGACACCCTGTATCACCTCTCCTCACTATCTGTAAGAAACCTCACTGCCTAAACCATCCCCTTGAACCTGTAAAACCGTTCAACACCAAACACTAAATCACCCAAGAAAAAAAAAAGAAAAGTAAAAGAAAGAAAGGAAGACGGAAAAAGAAGAAAGAAAAGAAACAAAAAAAAAGAAAGGAGAAGGGACAAGAGGGAGGGGCTGCCGCCACCTCACCACCGCCGCCACCACCTTCTTTTCTTCCCCGTCACCGCCACCCTCGTCACGCCACCAATCACCTGTACCGACCTTCACCACCATCGCAGAGCCGCCCTCGCCTCCCGTTCTCACTGCAGACACGCCTCTCTGCCTCGACGCCCCGTTGCAGCCGCCGGACCCGACAAGCAAGCCGCCCGGATCCGCCACTCTTTTTCCCCGCGTTCTCCTTCCTCGCCGCCGGTCTCCCTCTCCTGCCGCGTCCCCTCGCAACATCGCACCCACCTCGCGTCGCCCGTGCTTCTGCCTCGTCGTGTCATATTCGCCACTGTGCCGCTGCCGCGCTTAGGTGAGTCACTCGTTTATATACGGGTGTGTGTTGATGGGTTGAAGAAGACCCGAATAGCAGGGTCGCGGGTCGACCCGTTTCTATCCAGGTCGTGGGTTGTTTGGGTCTGATGGGTTTTGGGCTTGCTTAGTTGGTTTGGGCCCGGGTACTGGGCTGCCTGGCTTGGGCTTCTGCATGGGCCAGCGCATGGGCCTCAGTTTGAGGTCTGGGCCTGGTGCTGTGCAGGCCTGGCTAGCACTATTCACAGGCCCAATCCAGTAAAAATAAAAAAAAAATAAATTCTGGAATAAAGGAAAAACGATGAAAAAAATAATAAATAAATAAAATAAATAATTGGAATAATTTAGGAAATATATGGATGTTAAAGGGAAAATAATTACTTTGGAATTTGTATATATATGGTAAATAATAATATTTTGGAAAGTACATACTCAAGGAAAATAAATTGGAAAGGGTATTATCAAAGTAAATACGTACCAGAATAATAACCGGATATAATTATGGTAAAATATTACTGGCCTATGTAATTAAATGGTGAATTATGACGATAATGGAAATAACCCGGGGAAGAACCGAGTTAGCGCAGTAATTATTTTACGACTTAAAATAATAGTCGAGCATTTGCATATCATCTTATATGTGCATAAATTGTTGTTTGATATAGGAATTGATAACGAGCAGTACCCCGAGGAGCCTGAGCCGGAACACTTCGAGGACTATCAGGAATAGAAAATCGGCTAAGGTGAGGATAAGTAATTATTTATATACTGCCGTAGTGCCAAGTTGCTGTTTGTATGTTATATGCTTGAATGATTCTTGTGGCTGTGAATGGTTGTTGTGAATTGAATATAGATGATATTTGTTGCCGTTGATGTGCTGAATTGATGCTACTGTTGATGTTATTGATAATGTTAGAAATGTTGGTACTAGAAGATTGTTATTGTTGTTGTTGTTGGCTGTGAAATTGTGGGAGTAGAGTACCGAGGGTACCGTTAATTGAGTTTATATTATCCAGACGAGCGAAGAGGCTGTGAGCCTACTCGGGATAATGGAAGAGTGGAGGATAATAGAAACTAAGTAGCTAAGAATAATAAAATTTGGTCACACGTAGACATCTAGTATTCACAGTTAAATGTTGGAATAGCCAGATGGTAGTTTATTTATATGGTGCTGGGGGAGAGTGTGCTTGGGGTCTGCTCTCTATCTGTACCAGTTTTTATTTTAGGCGCTGGGGGAGAGTGTGCTTGGGGTCTGCTCCCTGTCTGTGCCAGTTTTACGTGGAGGTACCAGGGCGGGGTCCACGAGCTAACTAGCTTGACTACCAGGCGACAGCCATCATTAACTAGTGATATGGGCCCTGATAATAAAATTTGTGTAGCGTGCCTAGAATCACAGAGTGTGTTATTTAGGGATCAAGTGAACCTTAGTTACTTGCTATTAATGTGACTTGGATTTATTTACGGTTATTGTATATGTATAATTGCTTATGGATTTTACCCGGTGAGCACTTCGGACTCACCCCTCGCCTGCGTGACCTGGTCGCGTTGTTTGATTGTGCGTAGCTCAGGTACATTCGAGGCAAGCTGTGGCGCACCCTCTGCCAGGCCCGGATCCATCCTGCGTTGCATCATGTTTATACCATTGTCTATTGCTGTGTTGTATTAAGACTTCCGCTGCTTGCTGTTTATAACTCTGTGGATTGATGCTTGTTGTAATAATGTTCCCGTACCGGGACAAGTACGGTTGATGTATTATGTACTTTTAATGTATTAAATCTGTTGGTTGTGATATTTACCGCTGTGGTTATTGTAATAGTGTGTGGTCCCACGTGTTTACTGTGTACAACGGTAAATACGGATCGGGGCGTTTCACAAACAACCGAAAGCACGAAAACAAGGCCATGACTGATCAGCGAGGCTGAGAAGTATCCGGCGGCCGAGTCATGTTCATACCGGAGCTGGATGCATTAGAGGAGAAGATCATGCGATGGCAGTCCTCTATAAGGACGACTGCTGTGTGGTTTTGGTTTTTGCGGGGTCAGGCCGGGGCTGGGTGATTGAAATTACTAGAGATGGTGGGGTAAATGGTAGGGGAAGGAACTGAAGGGGTAACAGGTCTATTGGGATTTTGGATATCTGCCGATGTCGATAGGTAGGTGCTTGAATTAGAAACGTCTTGAAGGGATTGTCTCTTTGGGGTTTCCTTGGCTATAAGCTTCGAGATTTTCAGGGGTTGAGCTTTTTTGGTGGATTGCTTTGGGATGCGGGTAGAAGGCTTGTTTCTGGGTCGTTTGATTGTCCCTTCCCCTAAGAAATCTTGAAGTGTAGGGAGAGCCGGGGGGATTCTCGCTGGGACAGGGTCATATCATTATTTGTTGTTGGTGGAGGGGGGGAAGTTGCAAGTGGTAGTTCTAGGGAAACCTTTGGTGAGGTCGGTATCTGTGGGGTGGGTAACGTCGGGGACGGGATAGTTGCAGCCTCTGAGACAGCCGGGCTAGACCGGCTTAGGACATGAAACCGGTTGGGTGTGATGCTTGTGTGGGAGGCTGTTTGGGGCACCAAAGGGCTAGTAGTTTGGCTTTGGGGGGGCCGCCTGGATCACCTGGGGACATTCATCCATTCCCCCCGCCCTTCGATTGTCGAGATAACTGACTCACCAGAAGACATCGAAGCGGTAGAGATAGGCACAGGTCTGCCTTCCTGGGAATGCGGAGCTACCGGGCAAGCTAGAATGTTGTGACCAAGCTTCCCACAGAAATAACAGATATCTGGCAAACCTTCATAACCAACCTTTAACGGTTCCCCTTCAAGGTAAATGGTCCCCTTTAGGGGCTTTGTTAAGTCAAGGCAAACAGCTACTCGGGCAAATTTAGCTCTAGTAGGGTTAGAAGAATTACCATCGAGTTTGACTGTTCGGCCCACCATGTTTCCAAGCTGCCGCATAATCCGGGAATGGTATCGGTTGGTTGGAAAGTCGGGGAACTGAATCCAGGTGACAATGGAGTCAATTCTGCCAGAAGAAGCTCGGAAGTTGGGGGACCAAGGTTGCACGCTGAGGACGCTTCTGTAAATGAACCAAGGTCCATCGGTGAGAGCATGCAAATAATCTTGAGATTCCCAGAACTGTACCAAGTAAAAATTATTTTCAAGATCAATAATTTTGATCGAACCGTAGGCTTCCAAAGCTCGAGTAGTTTAGTCCGCAAAGTTGTAAAGCCAATATATCGGCCGTATAATTTGACAACAACAGCATTCTCCCATTGCTTGTCCAGTCTGGCTTTAAAAGGATCTGATAGAACTAAATTTTCCACGCCTTCGTGGTCGGTCACCATCAAATCCCCTTCTTCATATTCCGCTTCTCCCTCAAGCTCCCACGGGTCGGATTGATATAGCGGGTTGGACCCGGTGAAAAGGGAGTCCCGATAACTAGGCCGCACATCCTCCATGGATTGGTCTGGCCCTGGATGGACCAAACTGGTTGGACCAGGTTCGGTAGCAGGTGGTTGAGACGGTTGGACCAGACACTATGTTGACAGCAAGATCCGGTGCTTGCGAGGTGGAAGCAAGAGTAGTCCCCGAGGACACCGGGGAGGCGTGTGACTCGGTTGGAACGGGCTGAAAGCCGGGAGTAGCATCTACGTTGAGGGCGGCAGTGATGACCGGACTCCTCTCCGGTTGGTGGGTCACGTTCGATCTGGCTGGAGGCGGGGAGAACGACCGGACCCGGTCAGGAGGCAGAGAATTGCCGGCCGCCCTGTCTCGTGACCGGGATCACCGTCGCTGGAAGGGGCTGGCTTCGAGGTCGCGGATCCTGTCCTTGCTGGTGGATCTGTCCACCGCCGGCTCTGCTTCGTCCGTGTTCATCGGAGCAGACATAGGGTGGGGGGTTTGAGCAGGGACGGATGCGCAGGTGTTAATGACGCGTGAGACCGCGTTTAAGTCGGGATCCAGGCCCTCCAGTGGCACAGCCGGCGAGCTGGTGATGGAAGGAGGCGCCAGAGACGCGGCGCACGCGGGTTCGGCCGTCTTCAAGGGCGCACTGTTGGTGCAGGTATGTCGCCGGTTGAACTTTATGGATGAGTCCAGTTTCAAAGCGTCACACGGGCAGGAAACTAGCTCCTCATGACGTGTTTTGCCTCACCGGAGGCGCTCCTGTAGTCGGGGTATGGCTTCTCTTTCTCGCAAAGTTACTGTAGCTCACAGGTTCTTTTGCTCTGGGTTGGGCATCTTTTTTTTCTAAAAGTATCCTTTTGACGTATTAACTTTAGTTTTTGCAATTTCTTTCTATAACTATATACTATAGAGTCCTCCTACCTCGCAAGAACTTCAAAGACATTTCATTTCAGAGTGCAACGCAAAAAGTCTGTCGTATTAACCAGAGACGACTTATTCTCTCTGTCGTGATCATGGCTTCTGGAGCAACAGTACGCGATAACTTCTTAATATAGTTCAACGTTTTTCTTCTTGAAAGCACGTACTACATACTCTACTGTTAATCTAACTGGGTTAATTAACGACTCTGTTTTGCAGCGTCACTTGAACAAGATAGCGTATCGTTTAACAGGAAAAGCAGAGTATGCCTCATCAACCTCCCCGAAACCAAGAGCATACCCTGGTCCAGGAGCTGATTTTGGATACCTTGACCTGGTCGACAACAAAGGAAAGAGAAGATCAATACCAATCTCCGGTGAGTACGTGCCAGTATTTGTGGCACTAGGCCTCATAATTATGCAAGTCTCCCTGGGTATCGTCACCGTGAAGCAGCATCTGTTACACTCACCACAAGTACGGGTCAAGAAGAAGCTGAGGGAGACTGTACCTGAAGTTATGTACCCAGATAAAGTAATAGATGAGAGCCATAGATTCCTCGAGAAATCTTGGTCTAGGAAGTTGGCCCATGTTCAAGAGTTTAATAGTGGTTTGCAGTACTTTCACGGGCACAGCCGTAGGGATATTTATGCTCACCTGCCCCGGGTTGAAACACTCAAAGACGTAGGAATTGATCCACAGAAGCAGTGAACCGAGTGAAATATTACCCTTTTTTCAGTGGCTAGCGTCTGTCTGTTGATTTACTTTAAGCTTTAGCCTTTTTTTTTTTCTTCTATTTGCGGGGTTCCCTGATTATGGAATATACAAAGTGTTTGTTTCTGGATTATACTGGACTTATATTATTTGAAGAAAGTTGAAATGGACATGGGTTTCATGTTATAGGGTGAGTTAAAGAATTGGATACCCTCTTTAATAAAGTGTAGAAGAAGCATTTTCTGGAAGCAGCATGGAAAGGCTAGGTTGATTTTTTTCTCTAAACATATTAGAAAGGCTGGTTTTAGGTTGATTAATTATTTTTTTGGAATGAATGGTTATGGAGGGACAACGCTGATTCCAGGTTTGGACATCATCATCAGCTAGCAGTTCTTTTATTTTCTTCCCTACAGAACTTTTTTTTTCACGAGGAAAAATTTCCGGTTGATCCGATTATTAAAATTCCCCTGTTCGTTTTTTTTCCGTTGACAATTTGATCATATACAATGGCCAATAACATCGATCTACGCCGATGTTTGATGTTTTCTGGTCCTTAAAATTATCTAAAAGCACCACAATTAACTGATACTGTAACTAGGATATGACGTGCCGCTTCAAGAGCCTTCTACGTTTTGCTGTACATGCTGTCTAGTCTCAACTTAGGATAAGTGTCACCTTAAGCTTCCATGTACCGCTACGTGGCTCTAGAACACTCTTCTCGATCATGAATCTCTCCTTTATATATATCCTTGACAACCAAAATCCCTGCACAAACAAAGACAGGAATCTCCCTCCTAAGTGCTCATCAAAATCCTTGGTTCAACCGTTACACAAGAGGACAATCTAGTTTCCACCCACCAAATCATGGCTTTCAGATCAACGGTAAGTAAACTCCTAAGTATTGTTTTATGCTTGGTTAGTATTATGGTATGCCAGCTTCTAACTGATTGATTTTTTTGTGGTACTACTACAGGGCTATTGGAAATCGATGGCTGCTCGCTTAAAAGGGAACGCAACATATGCAACATCAACCTCGCCAAAAATGAAGCCATACGCCCCAACAGCGGACAACATGGGAAATCTCAAACAAGAAAACCGCATGAAGAAGATGATGAAGGGTGATTATGTGCCCGTCTATGTGGTACTAGGCATGATAGCTGTGTCTCTGTCTCTGGGTTTATACACTGTGAACCATCAACTATTCCACTCACCTAACGTGCGGGTGAAGAAGAAGACCAGGGAGACACTTCCAGAGTTGGAGGAGCCGGAGAAGGTTGTGGACGAGGCAGATAAGTTTGTGAAGAAGTCTTTCTTTAGGAAAGTGGCTCATGTTCAAGACTTTGATGGTGGTATGCAGAACATACGAAACCCTGCCCATAAAGATGTTTATGCTCATGACAAGCCTCGTTATGAGACTCTCAGTTCTGTTGGGGTTGATGCCAAGAATAACTAGGCCTAATTGCTGTCTCATCATCTTTTACTTGTGAATTTCTCTCTATTTCCCTTTCCTTAACTTCTTTTTTTCCCTCCCAAGAACTACTCTCTTTTTTTTTGAAGGCTCGACTCCCGCACATGGGTTGGATTTGCGTGTAGGAGAGCAATCAGAAATAATATATTGTACATACATATGTGGATGTTCTATGGTTTTTTCATTAATCTCGGACAATTGGACAATGCAATGCTTTTAGATTTTTTTTTTTTTTTTGGTCGAAACCGGGATGTATTATAAATACGTCAAAATGTTACAGCCAAATAATGGTCATCAGTGAGTGATGCCACCTTCCTCCAATAATATAGCTTCTACAGAGCTTGGAGGTTCCTGTAATACAGATAGCCCTTGATGAAAATGGTGGGCTGTGTCTAACAAAAAATGTGCAGCTCTGTTTGCATGGTTATGTGCAAAGGAGAGAGACCAGCACATATGCGTTTCCAGTAGAGAATTGATATCTTGTGCCAACTCAAAAAGTTCTCCCTCGCACTCCATGTCCTCCAAAATCCACAAGAGCGCTGCTTGAGCGCTTGATTCCAAAATCAATAATTCTAAATTGAGAGATAAAGCAAACTGAAGACCCTGCCAGATAGATCTAATATCTGCTAAGAAAGGGCTGCAGTGAGTGGACGACCAAACGAACCCCTTAATCCAGCTCCCAATTTCATTGCGACACACACCACAAGTATAGGACCACTCCCCCTGTAGGCCTGCCTTACATGCAATGTTAATCTTCCAATAGCCATGCACCGGAGGAATCCATTTCCGCAGGGATTGTGCGCTGTGAGTTCTCCCTGAAACGAGTGCCACCTGATGTTGATGGTTATTGTTGATGCTAGATGCTATAGTTCCAATAGCTTTAATCGGATCCACTATTGGTCCTGCATCTGGCTCAAAAATTTCAAGATTGCGCCATGACCAGATTTTCCAACATGTTATCATAAAAAGAGACTTCCAATCCCCCACGACCTTGGACTCCATCAGATTGGCACGGAGCCAAGGCATGAGGTCAAGGGTGAAGAAATCCCTCCTTAAGATTCCGCGGCCCATTGCCCTCCAGATATCAACGGCATGGACACAGTCCCTAATCGCATGTAGGCTTGTTTCAATAGCCAAATTGCATCTGGGACATAAATTGGAGCTACTCATGTGTCTCACAGCTCTGAAATAGTTTGTCATCAATCTATCATGTCCCAAAAGCCACATGAATGTACAAACTCTGGCCGGGCCTTTCCAGCCCCATATGATATCCCATATCTTATCTGCCG
>JAKUCV010003786.1:0-12316 GCA_028386065.3 Turnera subulata
CAGCTTGAAGGAGCTTCAATCATCTCTTCGTAGAAAAAGAGGAGAATCTTGCTTATCCGTTGATATTGAAGCCTACAGGGTCAGCAGAAAAAACCTGAGGCAAGCAATTGTCAAGATCTTGAGAAATTTGAAGGCAATGGAGAAGAACAAGACCTTAGACTCTTCCTCATCGGCTATTTCTAGCATGCTAAAAGAGGTCCAACAAGCATGCGCTTCAGTGTTTGCATCAATCTTGTCTTCAGTTTCTCCATCAATGGAAAAATCAAGGCAAGGAGGTTGGTCTATCGTTTCAAGATTACTCCACTCCAAGCCCAAACGAGTTTCACCTCAAGGAGAAGTGGATGCCTGCGAAGTTGTTAACATGGACGTTGAATTGCTTGCCCGGAAATCAAGCAAAGAAATCAGTCCTGAACAAGTGCGGAATGCATTAAAAGGACTGCAGTCGCTAGAGTCCAGCATCCAGGAAGTAGAGGAGGAGCTAGAGTGTGTCTATAGGAGATTGCTCAAAACTAAAGTCTCCCTTCTCAATATTCTTAACCACTAGTCCAACCACTTAGATCAATTATCCAATCCCAATTTTGTACCTCTGTATATGTGGATTGTACATATAATATACAAGCAAGTTTATATCAATACTTCTATTGGTACTCTCTAGTTTTTTTTTTTTATGCTAATTGAGCTTTATTAAGAAACCATAATAAGGTACAGAGTAAGAATACGCCAAGTCAGTAAGCTGCTGACAGGCCTAATATGCAGTGGGGACAATTACACAAAAAAAGGAAGAGAAGAGGGGAACTCTAATCACTAAAAGCAGAGTGAGGAGGATTACTCATGGCCATTCGGCAGGCCTTTCCAGTGTTTGATCCAATCTGCGTTTGCAATTACCATACTGGTGGAGTATTGGAATTCTGGATAATAGGCCTTAATCCACCATGAAGCTCTGGCGAGGACAAGATCAAAGGGGGTATCCCACTGGGGCTGCTTTTTATTGAAGATGAGATCATTGCGAGCTAACCATAAGGACCAAATAACAGCAGAGCCAATGATAAGCCAGCAACACTTAGGATGTTGATGACCGGCAGAGGAGGACCAAGAAGAAAACCAGAGGGTGCAGTTAGCAGGACCGATACATTGGACGCCCCACCAGTTACATATGCGTTGCCACAACAACCATGAAAACTTGCAGTGAAGGAAAAGATGAGATATGGATTCAATATGTTGAAGACAAAAAGGGCAGTGAGCGTCTCTTTGGGGGATGATTTGTCTACGGAGAAGAGCATCTCTGGTCGAGATGCCATTCATGAAAATCAGCCACATGAAGAGTTGAATCTTTGGGGGGAGAAAGGAGTACCAAACTAGAGGAATGGTAATGGGTGGGTGAGACAAATTGAGCAGTAAGTTATAACCGGATTTGACACTAAAACCTTTTTGCACATCAGGGGACCATATGAGACTGTCAGGTGAAGATGGGGATAAGATGCAAGCTTGTAGTTCAGTAAGAATAAGCTGGCACTTCTCTCTTTCCCAAGAGTATAGAATTCTTCGCCAGGGCCAATCATCAATTGGGACGGCGGCAAATCTATGATGGTGGTCGGCAAGTGAAGCATTGGGAGTCAAGGTATTTTGGTAACGGGGAAAGCGAGATTGCAATGGGCCAAGAGGGCACCATTCATCTGACCAGAATTTAATTTTCTCACCAGAGCCAATCTTGAGAATAATATGATCTGCAAGAGGAAGAGAGGTCTGGCTAGCAGGGCTTGAAGAGAGGATTATATTTTTCCAAATAGTTGAGGATCTTGCTAAATTGAAAGAAGGTTTAAGAGAGCTTGAAGGCAACCCGCATTTGGCATTAATCAAATTGAAGCACTTAGCCTGTGGGGAATTAACATACCTCCAGTACCATTTAAAGAGGAGGGTCTGATTTTTTCCAAGCAGACACTCGATTCCAATTCCTTTTAAAGAGGAGGGTCTGATTTTTTCCAAGCAGACACTCGATTCCAATTCCTTTTAAAGAGGAGGGTCTGATTTTTTCCAAGGAGACACTCGATTCTAATTCCTTCAAGCGCTTTTGGCTTAGCAATTTTTGACCATGCTACAGGGCAAATCTTGCTGTGGTTTGAGGAACCATGCCAAAAGAAATCTCTTTGCAGCTTTACAATCTGTTTGGCCACTGAATCTGGGATTTTGAAAAGAGACAAGAAATATAGTGGAAGTGAGGATAGTACTGATTTTATAAGAGTCACCCTAGCTGCAACGGAAAGGAATTTTGCCTTCCAAGATTGGAGTCTCTTTTTAATCTTCTCTATGATTGGGTTCCAGTTTGCTGCCTTGTGCATACAAGCGCCCAAGGGAAGGCCGAGGTAGTTAAGAGGCAGGAACTCAACTTTGCAGTGAAGTGCAAGAGCTAAATCATTCACACGGTCTGAATCTAAATTTATACATGCGAGACCGCTTTTGTGAAAGTTGATGCTGAGGCCCGACAAGATTGCTGGTACTCTCTAGTTGATGCTGGTACTCTCTATGTAACGACCCGGGTAAAATTTTCGTGATTTTTACCAAACTGTTTTGACTTTTACGGTGGTTAATAAAATTTTATCGCGGTTAATTAAAAATTTTACCAAACCGAGTCAATTTTCAATATTTTTACTATTATTTTTACAACTCTCAAAATAATCATTATTGTTAATACTGTTACCATTATTATTAATTTCCTAATCAACATTTATAACAATACTTTTATTACTATTTTAGCCGGGAAATTCTTGTTGCAATAATTTACTAATTATAATTTAAAATGAAATTTAAACACCGTAATTTGATGAATCCTATCGAACCGAGCTTTACCGAGGGTTTTTCCGGGAATAACCAAGCCTCGCTTCGATCACTAAGGATACGTGTCCCTCGGGAGTATCTTTTTAACTAACCGAGCCTCGGAATTTAATTCCGAGGGTTACTCTGGATTTCCGAGCCTCCTTTACAACTAACCGAGCCTCGGTTTTCAATTCCGAGACTTGGACGACGCTCAGGGGTATTTATTGGATTTTCCGAGCCCAAGTTGTATTTTCGGACTCGGGACGGAAATTCGAATCGGCTAATCATTGCTTGCCACGTGGCCACCTTCTTTCTTTTCTCCCTTCTTTTCTTCCTTTTCTTCCTTTTTCCTTACCTCTCTCCCGATTTTCTTCACGATCGGCCCCACACTTTTTTTTCTTTTCTTTCTTTTCTTTTTCCTTTCTTCTCTTTCTTTTCTCCTTCTCTTTTTTCCTTCAGCCGCCGGCCTCCCTCTTTCTTTTCTTCTTCTTTCCCGTGACTTGTTGTCCCCTCCCCTTGTCTTCATCTCCTCTTTTCTTTTCCTTTATTTTCTTCCCTCATCTCCCGATTTCCTCACACCCATCTCCTTTCCCCCTTCTCCTCTTCCTTCTTCCTCTCTTCCTCTCCCCTGTCCCCTGCCACCAGCCACCGACACCATCTCTTCCTCCTCCTTCCCACCTTTTCCTTGCTCCTGCCCTCTGTTGTCGCTGCCACCACCAACGAGGGACTAAGCCGAGCTACCGCCGGACGCAGAGGAGTCAAGCTCTCCTCGATCTGCCACCACCAACTGAGCAGAGGAGCGACGCCTTCGACCTCCCTCTCTGCAACACATGCCACCGCTGCTCACGCCGCCGACGAAGCCGAGATTGAGTGAGTCTTTGGCCGCACATCCCTTCCTTTCTTTTGCTGATTCTTTTAATTGTTATGGTTGTTGCTAATTGGGTTCCTTTGACTGTCGTGGTTTGTGATGGGTTGTTGCCGTTGTGGGTGTTTGTGTGTATGATGTTGTTGATGATTCTGCGGGCATGGGTCTTTGTTGAAATGGTGGATGCGAGTTGTTTTGATGGGGTGTGGCCGAGGGGATGGTGTGTTCGTTAAAGATCGGGTTGCTGTCTTGATGATGCGGGTCGATGTGTTGGTTGATGATGAATGGTAATAGGGAAGTGGTTGTAAGGGTGCGTGAACGGTAATCTGGGAGCGTTGGACGTGTTGAGGACTGTGTGAACAGTAACCACCGGATTCCGGCGAGTTTCCTGCAGTCTCGAGAATTTTCCGGCGAGCTCGGAAATAGATCTTTGGGTAAAAACCAGAGCTTGGACCATATGCATCATATTAACGAACCCGGACCTTAATATGACGATAATTAGATGAATAATTAATTAATTTAACTAACCTATGCTTTTTATTTTATGCTTTGATTATTTAATCATGCTTTTAATTAAGTTATGCTTTATTAATTCAGTTTATACTTTTGTTAATTTTATGCTCTTAGTTACCTATACTTTTATTTAATTTTCGGAATGGGCTATTAAAAAGGCCCATAGCATTTAATTTCCGGTTTTAATTTCATTTACATTTACCTGGGCTCGTAAAAGGCCCATTGAATTTAATTTTTGGTTTAAATTATTTTAATTGGGCTAATTATAATTAAGGGCCCATAATTCCTAATTTCATTAAATCTTTTATTAAATTAATTTGAAGTTGTTTAATTATTTCTCCGATGGACTAAACGCAAGTGAAGGTCCCCTGGGCTTAATTTTCTAATTACGTTAATACGTTTCTAATACATTTAATTACCGTTCCTCTGGGCTAAATGATAATAGGCCCATACCTTATTTATTTATCAATTTCATTCTTATATAAATATTACTACTACCTATATTTTCATCGGCTAAATAATAATAGATCTTAATTTATATTTTTGGCTATATATATATGAGTTTATTTTTAATATGTTATTTTGGACTAAATTAATATTAGTTTCATATCAATTATTTCTACCGATTTTATTCTTACATATAACCCGTGCAAAAATTATTTTAAGGCTAAATTATATTTCTTAATTTATCAGGGAATATTTTATTAACGGTAACATTATATTAATTCATTAATAGTTATAATATTTTCGTCCAATGATTTTGTTATATACTAAATCTAACTACTTAACATGTACAAGTTTTGAATTGTTATATTATTAAATAACCGTTGTATTTTATCGAGCTATGGTATTATTATTACTCTTTATACTCTATTTACAATTAAAGGATACAAACGTATATGTATTTTATATATCATGTTAAAATTATTTTACACTATATATCAGTTAACCTCCTTACCAATGGAGGTATTTTCTATTTAGCGGTTTTATTATCGGATATATATATTATTCATATACTATTTGGACGTATTTAACGTTACCACTATTTTATAATCAATTCTTACTAAACGTATATATGGTTATTACTATTATATTATTTTATCGAGGATAAGTACTTATGAAATATTATTTACTTTGATCTATTACCAAATATAATTTATACGACGTATTTATGTATATACATGTTTTCTTGTCATAAGCGACCTAAGGGCTGGGATATCGGCTTGGCAGTCGGTTTCGGTTTTTAATCAAGTATACTTAATATAACCGTTGGATTAAATTAATTACCACTAAGTCAGATGAACTGTTTGGTAATAAGATAACTATGGAGATAATAAAATGAACAGATAAGCCGTCTAAATACAATTAAATCGGTATCATGCATAATCATCTTGTTGGCGCATTATAAGTGATTGTGTTGCCATATATGTATATAGGGACATTGAGGTTTGACCGGATGGCAGTTTCAGAGACACATCAGGTGAGGATATAAACTTATAAACTTCGGTATGCTGCCCGTGATACCCCGGTTATTTGTTTGATTATAGTTTATATGTTATCTTGCGTACCTGTCATGTTATTGCTGGCTACTGTTGTGATTATTGTTATATGCTTGATGACTACTGTGGACTAGCTGTTGTGCTTTGTGATGCTGATATGATCATTGTGTTGTTCGTATGAGATATGTGGTATTTGATCGGTATGAGATATGTGGTATTTGATCGGTCAATGGCAGTGACCCAGTATTGTGACGTTGGATTCCCAGAAGAGCTGTGAGGCTGAGAGCCTGCTCGGGAAAGTCAGTATGATGAATTACTGTTGGATAGTGGAATAAGAAATAATAATAAACAGTGGTAACAACATCTAGACATCTAGATTGTCACGTGACAGGTATTGGTACGGCCAGATGGTAGTCACCTTGTGATTGTGATATGATAGGGAGGACTGCGGGACTCCCGGATGAGGACTGCAGGACTCAGTTGATTTGTTATAGGAAGGACTGCGGGACTTCCGCCAAGGACTGCAGGACTCAGTTATTTGTGATATGATTTGTGATATTTAGCGGGGAGCACCCTGGGGTTAGCTAACCTGGCTACCAGGCACGGCCAATACTTATCATGTGACAAGGGCCCTATTAATAAAATTGGATAGTCAGTCGCCGTTTGTCAGTGAGTTTAGAGGACTAGCTTACAGTGTGATGTCAGTCGTATAGTAAGGTCGGGTAAGTTGTCTGATTTCGATGCTATGTTGTGCTTGTTGTACCTCTATTGAACTGTGTTGGCTTTGGTGTATATACGGTTGTTTGTATACTGCAGTTTATTTGTTTATCGGTGAGACAGTGGTTGGTCTCACCCCTCACACAGTTCTTGCAGGTTAGGTCAGGATTGCATTTCGGCGGCTGTAGTGTACCATCGGGCAGGACTCGGATCCATTAGTTGCATCGGGCTTTGCATATTTTGACATTAAGTTATAAATGCTTCCGCTGTGCTGTTGATGTTTAGATACCCGAGGTCGGGTGACATGATATTATCTTTGGGCCGTTGGGCCGGATTTTCCTGTTGTATTTACTGTTTGTGCCACGTGTCGGCACTGTTGCTCAGTAAATACTGTATGATGGGTAAATTTGGGTCGGGGTGTTTCACTCTAGTTGATTGCTTAATTTTTCTCGTGTACTTTCTATTCCATACCCTCCCTTAAGGTTTCGTATTTTAATCCGAGCATCAGGAATGGTTTCTCTAATTGGTATTTTCATTTTAACTCGAATTTCTTGTAGTACTAAAGCGATCAACAACAATCTAAAACATGTAAAACTTCTCTTACGCGGAGGTAGATGAATAATGTTACAATTATAGGAATAAAATTAATGTTATTGGGGTGCACCAAGGTGTGTGGAAGAGCTTTTTGCAGAATGGATGGAGATGGCATTATCAGCTAAATCATGGGCAGGATGGATGGTGATCTTTTATAACACAATATGGAGTATATGGCTTACTAGAAATAAGGCAATCTTTCAGGACACTGTACCAGATTGGTGCAAGATCTTTGATGTGATTCTTTTAAGAATGCTATCCTGGATTAAGGTTATCAGTTCTGATTTTCCCTTTGACTTTTCTTCTGTCCTCATTTGCCCTGATTTTGTAAAATCCTGGCCTGGTCCAAAATGTAGGCTTAAGTATGTTTGACTTTACGTGGTAAGGACCTGTGGTATGTAGATGGGGTTTTGTTATAGTCACCTTTTGGGTGACTATAATGTTGTAATTCGTTTTGTTTAAATAGAATTCAATCGTTTTATATAAAAAAAAAAAAATAATGTTATTGAAAAAGGTTATATTGGACTTTGGCAAACACTTCTCTGCATATGCTCTATCAAGTTGTTCATCCACATCTTCAAGTGCTATTGGGTTGACATGTAATGCAACTCTCAAAATGGTTCAAAGTCATCTCCTTGTATTTTCAATACCATCAGTCTTTAAAACTCATTCAAAGTCTTACATAAATATTCCCTTACTTCATCCCTCTAAAGTCTCTTTCAGCTTAATTTAAGATTAGAATTTACATCTATAAATTTTTTGAAACTACAGTAAATTAAAGTCAATTTTTTGCAGATTGATGAACCCAAAAAAAATTTTGATTGCCATCAGCTAGCACAAGGGGGCTTTCTTTACTATCCGAGTAGTATACATCTTCATTTTGATGGAAAGAACATAAGAATCAAAATTCCCTGACTTTAGGATTTATGTATCGAATTATAAATATGAGCTGGTTAGGTAATAAATAAGGATTATATGAAAAATATGTTTTCCATAGTACAAAATAATTTTGATGTTCATGCTATTCAGGAGTTGTTACCCTGGGCCTGAGAGGTGCGCTTGACACATGTTTATCGGGAAGCCAATGGCACAGCAAACTGGCTTGCTAATTTTGGATTTCAATGTTCCTTAGGTTTACATTATCTAAAGGTTCCCCAGGGGGATGCCTGGACTTGTTAAAATTTGATTTGTTTGGGACTGCTAGCCCGCGACTTTGTCCTATTCGTAGTTAATATCATCTAGGCTATAAGCCACCTTTCTACCAAAAAAAATAATTTTGATGTCATGTTATAAAATTTGTTAAGTATTGTAATAAGTTTTGGATTGTACTTTATTAAGATTCAGTAAAAACTAAAAAGTACTGAAGCGGATAAAGTGTACAAATAAAACCTTTTTCTTTCTTTTCTATGCTATATAAAAATACTCAAGTATTTAAGACATCCAAAAATATTATTTTTTACAAGAGCAAAAAATACCCAAAATTCTTAATTAGTTAATCTATACATCAATAACATCCAAATAGTGTTACACAATAAATTTGAGGTTTCAGTACAAAAATAAAATAAAATATTTGACTTAGAAATTGGACTGGTTAGCAAATTAGGATTAAGATTAGTGTTTATATTTGTGCAAATTAAGATTTTGGTTTACTTTTTACTTTTTAGGTAGCGTGATAATAGTTTCTAGAAAGGCTAATTTCTTTGGAAGAGTTTCTCTAGGAAAGGTGAAGTGCTCCCTTTACGCCATTTTGTGGATTATCTCTAACTTTCTTCTTCAACCCATATATATATATGCTTCAACTTCGCTTTTATTTTTTTAGAATTAAATCAAATTTTCATGGCTGGTTAGGAAATCCTAACAATGGTGTACAACTGAGTTATACAAAACAATATAGCCCCAAAAGTTGGGCTAATACAGGGAAACTTGATACACCAAGAATTACATAAATGTTGTATTTCTGGTGATAAGCATCGAGGCTTGGTTAAGCTGCAGAAACGTAGCTTTAAATCTGAACATATATCCGCCAAAATAGCCTCCGGTGGGCGATGACAGTGAGCAAAGAATCTTGAGTTCCTCTCTCGCCATAAGTGGTATATGCATGCGCACCAGGCAACTCGTAAGATCATTGATGTAATAGTTTTCTTCTGTAGAGTTCTTTGGACCCATAGAAATTCAGAAGGTTAGGAGAAGACTGATCGATTTACATTGCAAAGAAGAAGGAGTTTGGACCATACAGCAGCTGTGTAAGAACATTCAAAGAACAAATAGTCCCTAGATTCCTCAACATTGGAGCAAAATAGACAAGATGTATCAATAACCACACCATCTCTATAGCCTTGCTCTTGTGGTTAGGCGATCAAGTATTGTTAGCCAAGAGATAAAACTATACCTGGGAATATAAACCACTGACCATAGGTGTTTAAACCAAGTTACTCTTGGCTTTTTAGTGCGAATAAGGTTCTAGGCACTTTTAACAGTATATAGTCCTGAAGGAATTAAAGTCCAATGGACTTGATCATCAGCATGAGATGGAATAATAGATGCAGCAGTAGATTGTTGTAATTGCAACATAATAGGGAGACGAGTAGTAGGCCAACGCCAAGAATTATTAGAGATCATCGTGCATACCTTTGCTTGGATTGGAATCTTAGTATTTGGAATTAGCCTTGCAGGAATTAAAGAGGAGAGAATCCTTTGAGGGTGCCAATTATCCCACCAAAAGAAAGAAAGTTGTCCGTTTCCAATAGCATGGGTGATTGCAGGAGAAATCAAAGGGCGCAATTTAAGAATTTTGCGCATGCTCCATGAACAGTTTGAAGGAATTGGAATGCTCCAGATGCTGCGTCCTTTAAGAAAATAAGTTGAGATCCAGGCCACCCAAAGAGATCCAGCACATAGCAATAGCTTCTACAGATGTCTCGCTATACAAGCTTGGTTCCATTCTTTTAAATTCTTCAAACCAAGCCCTCCTTCCTATTTTGGAAGTGTGAGATCATGCCAAGCAACTTTGGCTTTGCGTGCATTTGTAGAGTTTCCAGACCAAAGAAAGGAAGCACAAAGTCATTCAACCTCTTTGAGAACTTTAGATGGCAGAACAAAGATACTTGTCTAATAGCTTTGAATGCTAAACAATACGGACATGACAAGTTGAAGTTTCCCAGCAAAAGATAGATATCTAGAACTCCAAGAATTAATGCGAGCCATGATTTTATCAATTAATGGCTGGCAGTAAGTGTAGCTAAGTCGTCTTGAGATTAATGGCACTCCAAGGTATCTTACTGGAAGAGTACCTATCTTGAATCCACATAGCTGAGTAAATTCTGCAGCTAAAGAATTAGGTACTCCAAATAGAAATGCTTCACTTTTTGTGGGGTTGAAGCGAAGGCCTGATAGGAGATAGAACTCCTTGAAAATATGAGTGATTGCAGTAGCTGCCTTCAAATGCAGTCTTTGTAAGTAGAGAAGAGAGGATCTCCATTGAGATAACAAAGAGGTAGGGTGACAGAGGGTCACCTTGCCTCATACCCTTACCTCCTTAAAAAAAAACCACAAAGAGCCCTATTTATTGAAATGGAGTACATTGCTATAGTAAAACACACTTTCAGCCATGTAATGAACTTAGCTGGAAATTTCATGGCTGTGAGGACATTTAGAAGGAAATCTCAGTCAACAGAATCAAAAGCCTTCATTAGGTCTATCTCCATCATACATCTACTGGATAGTCCTATCTTATGGTAATTATAGACCAATTCATGGGCAAGCAAGACATTATCTACAATGCGTCTACCCGGGATGAATGCTGATTGGCTATTATTGATTATATTGGGTAGGCATTTCTGAATGCGATTAGCAAGAATTTTTTATATACATTTGTATAGAGTAGTGCAGCATGCAATAGGTCTGAAGTCGGTTAGTTTTTCAGCATTAGGAATTTTTGGAATATGGCAAAGTATAGTGGAGTTCACACCTTTTAGCAGCTTTCCAAAAGTAAAAAAT
Source organism: Turnera subulata (assembly GCA_028386065.3). Classification (NCBI taxonomy): domain Eukaryota; kingdom Viridiplantae; phylum Streptophyta; class Magnoliopsida; order Malpighiales; family Passifloraceae; genus Turnera; species Turnera subulata. The sequence continues at coordinate 10,996 of JAKUCV010003786.1, forward strand.
TCCTAAATTGCACTAGTGACAGCATCACCAACAATCGGCCAAGCTGATCGAAAGAATTCAGCAGTGTACCCGTCAGGGCCAGGTGCCTTGTTATCTCCCAACGACAACATAGCAGTTCTGTCTCTTACTTTGAGTCTTTACTGTAAGTATCCGGTTCATGCAATTGACAATCAAAAGCACAAAATACAACATGTATGCGCAGCGGAAATACCGGGTACACATGGAGGATCCATGTGAAGGGAGCTAAACCGAATAACAATTTTTCATACCTGTAAAGGTTGAGGTCTTTCACCCAACTGTAGAACCGAATTAGCTAGAGCCAGACAAAAGCCTCGCCCCTCTACGGTATCCACACGAACCGTTGTAACCGGTTGAAGAACGTGTCACGACTTCAACCCGAGCTCTCTCGAACTGGTGTGCTAGTAACAGGAAACGGGAGTTGTGTGTGGTGTTTTGACCCTTCTTTCACAAAGAAGATATGTGTGTTTTGCTCTCAATTTTTCAGACCTCTCAAGAACACTTCTCAAGCTCTAAAAACTCTCTCAAGTGAGGAAGATGATGCAATAGTGATCATATCACTCAACTCCATCAAATGACATAAAGTAGTGGTTTAATGGCCAACATGGTGGTCCATTAAGCATTATGATTATGTCTCCACATAATCATGTTACCCACTAATGCACAAAACACACCAACTCATCACAGCACTAGTTTGGCTTAATTATGCTGACAATAATTGAACCAAACCAGCCCAAAACGACCCTGGTCCAACCACGGTCCAACCACACCTTGGCTCAACCATGGTCCAACCACGGTTCAACCACCTGCTCGAATCAATGGTTGTATGTGTGTGACCCTGTAGGCACTTGTACGTTCGGCAATAATCGTAAAATCTCATTTTACAATTATAAGCAAAGAGCGGCGTCTAGCAACACATCATTGCCACCCGAACGACAAGATCAATACTGATTCCACGTGCCTCGGAACATGTCATCGTCTCTTCGTCCCATTATCAAGATTAAACACGAGACATGGAATATGTCAATCTCGCATATGTTTAATCTCGGTTTCTTGATCCTCGAGTTAACGGGTAAAACGGATACCAATGATATCATATATCATTATCCGAGCATGGCCATGCATTTACGGTTCAACTCTATCAAGAAACACTCCAATAATATACCCGTTATATGGGTTGGACGAATCCCCTCTGGATCATACAAAACCCACTACACACTCATCATATACCCAATGATTACCCTTACGTCTATCCAGTTACGGATGACCAGGAATAATATCAAAGCATATGACTCACATGTTG
>JAKUCV010003787.1:0-16419 GCA_028386065.3 Turnera subulata
CTCTAACTGATTCGTTCCAGCCTTCGTCTTGGTCTAGATGATTCGCTCCAGCAGTTGGGTGAAAGACCTCAACCGAACAAGGTACGAAATTTTGTTATACGGTTTATATGCTTCACATGTGGTTCTTGGTTTAGTTTCCTAGCTTCCGCTGCATGTCTAGCTCATTATGAGTGTCGTAATAGCTTCTAGGAAACTTACACATCGATGTTGGAGAATTCTGGAATCTCAAACTAATTTGGCAGTGCTCAAGAACATCGATGTTTAACTCTTGAACATTGAAGTTTGAGAGTTCTGCCAAGGCCACTCGTCATGAGAACATCGATGTTTGTCTCACAACATCGATGTTTCAAGATTCTGCCAAAGCCAATCTTCATTAAAACATCGATGTTTATCACACAACATCGATGTATTGACGATTCGGCCAAGGCAAAACTCATGTAAACATTGATGTTTGTCTCACAAACATCGATGTTTTGGCCTTGCTGTACTAGAACGACAATCGTTCTATACAAAAACCGACAATCGATTTTTCCTTGTCGAACTCATTCGACTTACTGCCAAGAACACTTGATTGATATCACATACCAATCAAGCGTTCATTGTCAAAACACTTTTGTCAAACACCAACCTAACATGTACCATGTATACAAAATTGAAATTCAACATATCACATATGCTATCATGTTTATGCTATATCACATATAACAAGATGAACATCTAATTCGGTTTAGCGTTTCACAAGAGGCTCCGCTACTACTGTAAGTATCCGGGCATGCAAACTTGACAATCAAAATGCAGCGGAAAGACCCGGTACTCATAGAGGATCCAAGTGAAACAGAGTAAACCATTAACAAAAAACGTACCTGGAAATGGTTGAGATCTTTCACTCAACTATTTGGTTGAATCAGCAAGAACCGGACAGAAATCCTGCTCCTCTACGGTATCCACACGAACCGTTGATAACTAGCCGGAAATCGTCTCACGATTACCAACCCGAGCACTCCCGAACAACAGTGCTAGCTGCAGATTTCCGGGAGCTAGAACTTGTGTTTGTGGTGTTTTCTTTCTTTCTCAAAGAAAGAAGTGTGTGTGTGTGTTCTTACAAGTCTGAAAAACTCAGAATGCAAGCTCAAGATAATCTGATTACCCTTCACACTCTACACATTCTCAATCAATGCATAGTTTAATTAGACAAATGGCCAACATAATGGTCCACCAAATATCATGATTATGATTCCCATTATCTTGTCTACCACTAATGCATTATCATATATCAACACATCACATCACTAATTCTGGCTCAATAATTAAGAGAATTAGTGAACCAAAACGACCCTGGTCCAACCACGGTCCAACCACCTGGTCAAACCACGGTCCAACCATGGTTCAACCACCAGCTCGAATCAACAGTTCTAAGTGTGTGACCCTGTAGGCACTTGTAATGTTTGGCAATAATTGTAAAATCTCAATTTACAATTCTAAACAATGAGCGGTGTCTAGCAACACATCATCGCTACCCAAACGACAAGATCAGTACTGATTCATTATGCCTTTGAACATGTCATCGTCCTTTCGTCCCATTATCAAGATCAAACACGAGACATGGAATACGCCAATCTCGTATAAGTTTAATCTAAGTTTCTTGATCCCCGAGTTAACTGTGTAAAACGGATACAAATGATATCACCATATCACATAATCCGAGCATGGCCATGCATTTACAGTTCAACTCTATCAAGAGGCCCATCTGATAATATACCCGTTATATGGATTGGACGAATCCCATCTTGATCATACAAAACCCACTACACATTTATCATATACCCAATGAATACACTTAGGTCTACTCATTTACGAATAGCCAAGAGTAATATCAAAGTATATGACTCACATGTTGGGAACCTTGATGATCTCAGGTCTAAGGACAATACATATAAGAATCACTAATGACAATCATATAACGTTCCATGTAGTGCTCTTATATCGGGTCGGTCCAGTCCACAAGTTCTCTAACTTGTACCCGTATGTAGAATTCATATCTCATATAATTCTCAACATACGCTAGTCTTAATTTATTATTACAACCCATCCATAATAATAATCGACTAGGGACATTTAAGAATATAAAATATTCTAGGGTTATAGATATGTGCAAGCGTTTATCACATAAATATATTTATTGGAATAACCTTAATGTATATACATGACCATATACAATCATCCAATGATTGGCTTTTGGGCATATTACACTAACAAGTTCTACTTGTCAAGCTGGTCCGGATTTGGAAACAGTAACTTTTAGACTTGATATTTGTTTTTGTCTTGTAATTGTGGGTTAAATACCAATATATATAGATTATTATTTAATTTATTAAATATTTAATTATTCCAGTTATTACTCTTGGTTTGAATCCAGTTCATCCAATTAACTATGACCTTTAGAATTTTCTAGTCCGACTAGCGAACTATAACCCGAGGCATTTCCTAGGTCTATGTTGTGTCTGATTCTGATAACCATGGGTCTAAATTCGTGTAGGATATGTTTTTTTTAGGGGAAGACATAGTCACAATTGATTTAAGGATCATTGAGCCAGATCCACTGCATCGACTGAGGTGCAAGAAAAAGAAGCATATGATTAATTTCATGAATGAACAAGGAGTAAACGAGTATCTGTGTTTGGATGGTTTCTGAGAAATTCATCTGTAATAGACATCACATATTCTGGGTATTGGTGGAAATAGAACACGAGCACAAATAGAGACCGCTAGTCTTCGCTTACTCAATACGTTTTGCCTAACTAAGCAACGAGGGTCCTTAGTTAGACATTAGAAAGACTTATGTTCACTAGTACAAAGGAAACGGGTTTTATCAATAACACACTCAGTAGTCAGGGTTGACTTGGTCTCCAACTAATCTTGCATTCGGTAGATGGATTTTTAAATTCTGCATTAATTATGTTTGAGCGTTGAGTGCAGCTTTGAAAATGTCTAACTTGCCAGTACAAAGTTATTTTTCTTTTCTTGGGTACCTTTCAGGTATGCATCGCGTTCTATATATATACATATATATGACTCTTCTTCAGCAATGAACTAATCCACCTATCCAACTATGAAAAACTTCATTCCTAATTATCCTCATTTCCTCGTCTTTCTCTTGGCCTTACAACTGCTGCCATGTTCTTTGATGGCTCAGCAGAAGAATACAGGCAATATAAGGATCAATGAGTCCCTCACTGCAGGTGAAGAAGGGGCAACACCTTGGCTATCTCCTTCACAGGATTTTGCCTTTGGGTTTCGCCAGCTCAACAAGAAAGATCTATATCTGCTAGCCATTTGGTACTACAGAATCCCAGAGACCATAGTTTGGTATGCAAACGGGGATGACCCTGCACCTAAGAATTCTAAGGTGGAGCTTAATTCTATACAGGGTCTGGTGCTCAAGACTCCTCAAGGTGGAGAGATTTGGAAATCTGGTATCAACATGGGAGAGGCTGCCAAAGGTTTCTTGAATGACACAGGAAACCTTGTGATCTCAAATTCAAGATCTGAGAAGTTGTGGCAGAGCTTTGATAACCCTAAAGATACCTTGCTGCCTACGCAGATACTTGAAAGAGGAGGGGGGCTTTCTTCCAGGCTATCAGAGACCAACTTCTCCCAGGGAAGATACCAGTTCCGTATGCAACCTGATGGCAATGCTGTGCTAAATCTCATCAATTTGCCAACTGGTTATAAATACAAAGCTTACTTTTCCTCTGATACCTGGGATAGCAACCTATCAAATGCTGGGTACCAGGTAGTATTCAATGAGTCAGGTTACTTGTATGTCTTGAGAGCAAGCAACCAAATACAACTCCTGACTCCTGGGAGAGTTGTTCCTGCCACTGAAAATTACCACAGAGCAACTCTGAACTTTGATGGAGTTTTTGTTTTGTACTCTCACCCCAAGAATTTCACTGCCGGGACTGGAAGCTGGTCCGTCATTCGTACCATGCCAGAAAACATTTGCACCCAGATTATAGGGGCCCTGGGTTCTGCACCCTGTGGCTTCAACAGTATCTGCACACTCGATCCCAATCTGCGGCCAACCTGTAAGTGTCCTGAAAAATTTTCTCTGCTTGATCCTGATGACAACTATGGAGGGTGCAAGCCTGATTTTCCAGCTCAGTTCTGTGACAAGAACTTGCCGAGTTCCCCTGAAGACTTCGACTTTGTGGAGCTACCAAATACCGATTTCACGCCGGGTGATTACGAGGCCTACACGCCTTACAATATTGAAGAGTGCACAAAAGCTTGCTTGCAAGATTGCTTCTGCAATGCGCTTACCTTTAGTGAAGGAAGCTGTTGGAAGAAGCAGCTTCCACTCACAAATGGTAGGCAAGACGCAACTGTTAAAGTAATGGCAATTATAAAAGTCAGAAAAGGAAACTTCACTTTGCCTCTCAATCCTCCTAACCCGAGTACTGCAAAGAAGGACCAGGACACTTTGGTCCTTGTGGTCTCGGTGCTCTTAGGCGGCTCTGTGCTTGTCAACTTCGTTCTGGTTGGTCTGGTGAGCTTTTCTGCCTTCTACTTCTACAACAAGAAGTTAAGGTTCAGCAGAAGTCCTCATCTAGAGAGAGATATGCAAAGCAATTTGCGGTGCTTTAGCTACAAAGAGCTTGAGGAAGCCACAAATGGGTTCAAGGAAGAACTGGGAAGGGGTTCTTTTGGCATAGTATACAAAGGGAAAATAGAACTGGGTGAAGGAATTCCTCTTGCTGTCAAGAAGTTAGATAGAGTGGTTGAAGACAGTGACAAAGAATTCAAGACCGAAGTTCAAGTCATTGGACAGACACACCACAAGAATCTAGTCCGGCTAATAGGATTCTGCGAAGAGGGACTGCACCGGTTATTGGTGTATGAGTTCTTGAGCAATGGAGCACTTGCAAACTTCCTTTTTGGAGCAATAAAACTCAGTTGGAGCCAGAGGACTCAAATAGCACTTGGGATTGCACGGGGACTTCTCTACCTTCATGAAGAGTGCAGCACTCAGATCATCCACTGTGATATAAAACCTCACAACATCCTTCTTGACGAATGCTTCGATGCCAAAATTTCTGATTTTGGATTGGCAAAACTTTTGTTCCTTGATCAGAGTAGAACATATACTGCCATTAGAGGAACAAAAGGGTATGTTGCATCAGAATGGTTCAGGAACGTGCCCATCACAACAAAGGTGGATGTGTACAGTTTTGGAGTCTTGCTGCTGGAGATTATCTGCTGTCATAAAAGTGTAGAGACAGACATAAATGGAGAACCAAAAATTCTGGTGTACTGGGCTTATGACTGCTACCAAGAAGACAGAATAGATGCTTTGGTTGAAAATGATGAAGAGGCACTGAATGATATGAAAAGGCTGGAGAGGTTTGCGATGGTTGCAATTTGGTGCATTCAAGAAGATCCCACCTTAAGACCAACTATGAAGATGGTGATGCTAATGCTTGAAGGCATCATTCAGGTCCCTGCCCCACCTTGTCCGTTCCCTAGTTTCCCATATTCAGTTTCTACTAATTAAAATGTTATTGCAGTTTATATTTGTCTGAATTATTTGCAGTTATACTTTTTCAGTTTATTGAACTTTTCTTTTTTGTTTTAATATATTATTAAAGGATGACTTGAATCCTAGATATCGTTGCCTTTGGAGCTTTAACTTTAAGCTTTTTAGGAACATACAAGTAAAATCTCTGATACTTCAGGAGTTAGAACAATTATCCATGGACGCATTAATGAAAAGTTTCTGCTCCAGCATTGGTTAATTAAAAACCGACGATTCAAACAGAAAGGGACAAACCGATTTTACTTCTCACATTGAGGACAATACCGCATTGCCAGACCATTCACTAAATTCTCCACCAGCAAAAGTATATCTCCATATCTCGAATGCGTAATGTGAGTGCTATGACCTATCTAAGTTTTGATATATTTTAGTTTTAAATTAATCTTGCCTCTATTGAAACTAAAATTTTTTTTTTTTCATCCTAAGGGCCCTACGCCACCACTAATATACCTAAACTACCCTAAATTTATCCCAAACTAAATAACCCTCACACTCAGATTTAAACCCAGGTGGCCTCCGTGGAGGGAGGACTTTGATGCCAACCTGACCAAGAAGTCGCTGGCAAAAAAAAAAAAAACTTGTTAATGGCTAGCATTTGCCCCTACTGAAAATAAAATGTTTTGGCTTGCTCTTTTTTTTTTTTTCTCTTTTTTCAGACAATAACATCCTTTTTGCAAGCATTGTTCATTTTTTTCACTTTTGTATTACATAAGTATGAGCGAACTTCAGGTCAAAAGGTGAATCTTTTTGTAAGTCAAGAGTTGTGTCTAGGAGGATTTAATGATAAAGTTTGTGGATTCTTTCGACAAGCATTTAGGTTTGCCTGCCCGGGAAGATCCAAAGAAGCTTATTTTTGCTACGGTTAGAAATTGTTTGCTGAAAAAAAAAAAGGTCAATCGGTTATTATTTGTGCCCCCAGTCGTAAACTTTTTATGAAATCTACAGTCAAAGTAATCCCTATCAGTGTGGATAAAATGTGTAGACCAAAAAGTGTTACTGGTATGGGTTTTAGGTTGATTTATGCTTTTCTTTTAACCAATATTGCTTTATGCTTTATGCATCCAGTATGGGTTTTTTTGCTAAGCAGGAATGATATACTAATTTCTAACGAGCACAGCTTACTATCCCTAATTTTAAATGCCAAATATTTTCCCAGGACATCTTTTTATGCCTTTTTGGGCATAACTTTGGCTATACTTTGGTGAAGCATTTTCAAAGCTTAGGAGATCATGGGAAGAGGAGTTTGTATTTTCTCATTCAATTAGTATGGCTAGATTTAATTTATTCTTAATGCATATATTATTTAATAATAACACCAATATTTTAGATAGAAATGATACGCTAGCTTATTTATTAAATTTTTTCCGTTATTGCTAAAAGTCTTGGATCCAATCCATCCGGTAGTGGTGTCAAAAATAGTAAAAAAAAATCAAATAATTAACTATCATAGAATAATAATAAGTGAAAAAAAATTTAACAGGGAGGAAGGAATGCAGAAAAAATCCTTGTGATGTTAGCATGTGTTAGTGGAAGAGTGGAGATAAGATTTTCATGTTTGGATTATCCAAATAAAAAAACAAAAGGAAAAAAAATCATGTTTGGATTATCAAAAAAGAAAATTAGGAAAAAAAATAATGTTTGGATTATCAAAACTATAAAAAAGGAAAAACTATATCAGCACCGATAAGGAAGCGGAATACTAGGCTGCCGAAGAACAATTCTCAGGATCAACAATCCCGGCAACAGAATCTAACATTTCCCTGTAATTAAGTTTTTGCATGTATATATAAATTTACAGGGAGATATACTGCTTGGTGCCAGTAATTTAATTAGTTTGGGAGAAGATAATAACAAAATATGGGAACCCATCAAGGCTTTGGTTTTGTACCCTTCATTTTTATGGTGTTTGTCTCAGTGATGGTGGTGAGTGTTAGTGGAGATAATATGATGCCCATCAAGTCTCCTTCACAATTGGTTAACAGGTGCAATTTTCCTAAAGGCTTTGTGTTTGGAACAGCAACAGCCGCTTACCAGGTTTTCCTTTTCTTTGTTTTCTTCCACATCTGTTACTGCTTACTGCGCATATATACCCTAAAGAAGAAGAGGAAGAAGAAATCTATCTTCAAAAAAGTGCATACATAATTGATTCATTTCCCATTATATAATATGCAGATCGAGGGTGCTGCTAAAGAAGGGGGCAGAGGACCCAGTGTATGGGACACCTTCACTGAAAAATATCCTGGTCTCTCTTCAATCTTAATTCTTCTTTTTTTTTTGATGCTACAATCTTAATTCTTCTTGTAACTACTGTTAATCGTTTCACCCCCAAAATTTACACGATTGAGCATACCTAACCTCGTAAGATTAAAGTCTTTTAGACTTAAAACATATCTTTTGGCTAAACCTTACTTAAGTTACATGTTCAAGATCGATTTTTTCACCCATATATAAAGATCATAAACATATTAGTCATAGATTGGACGTAAAATAACACGTTTAGTTATTCATTCTCCGGACCAAGTCAGAGTTTAGGGCCGATAAACTTTGATCATAGATTTGTTTCTCGTCGGAAATTGTCTTAAGGTGGTGAATCGGTGACAGATTCGTTGCTCTCCTTTCTTGGTCCAGTTCCTGGTTATTGTAATCTTTTCCTTGAGTACTGTTAAATTCCAAGGTATAGCTGCTGGATTTTATCAACTGTAGCAAGAACAATGGTTTGCTGATTTTCTTTTCCATTATTATTAAACTTAAAGAAAAAATTTATTACCACATAAATTGTATTTTGAGTAAATTTCGGGTGTTACAGATAAGATAAAGGACCACAGTTCTGGTGCTGTCGCTGATGACTCGTATCATCGCTACAAGGTAATATAATTAATTTTGGTATAGTATTGCTGAAAAATCAATTTCCTTATCTTGGCTAGTGTTGTTTATGGAAATAATATTTTTTACAGGAAGATGTGGCATTACTCAAGGACTATGGTTTTGATGCTTACAGATTTTCGATCTCATGGTCTAGATTGTTGCCTAGTAAGTAATTAATTTTTTGGATTATCTAGGTTTGACACATATATAGCTAATCATGATAGTAATTTTAAATATCTGGCACATTTATTTTCTCCCCCAAAAAAGGAACTATTGTGATCATTGGTACTCCTCATGTTGCAGCTGGTCGTGTTGAAGGAGGAGTGAATCAAGAAGGGATCAATTATTACAACAATGTGATCAATGAGCTTATTGCCAACGGTTAAAATCTAACTTATCCTTCCACATGCGAGTGAAAAATAATTAAGTAGTTGACTATATATTTTCAATCGCGTGAAATTATCTTTTGCATAAATTTCTATATTTCATCATGCCAATTGCCACATCCCCTTTGATTAAACAACTACACTTTACATGGTATGGTAATTACTTGATTTGAAACTCTACTAGATATATGTTGTATTGTAGTAATTCTTGTAAAAGAAGTGTAATTAAGACACTCACTAACTAATCAATCTTAGCAATAAATAGTGTGTGTGCCCACCCTATCCTCGCAAAAGTAAATACTTGATGAAATTTATTAAACTTGGATGAAAATGATGAATTAATGATTTAATGGTGATTGCATGCACAGGGATCCAGCCATTTGTTACATTATACCATTGGGATGCGCCACAAGCACTGGAAGACGAGTACCTAAGTTTCTTAAGCCCCAAGATAGCGTAAGAAAGAAGCCATGCAAGTTTTTTTTTCCTTTTTTTTTTGTTTTTAACTCAAAATTGAATTGATAATTGAATTGAAATGAATGAAAATGTTAAGTGTTAAATGTTCTTTTTGCATAAGAATCCTGTAAATTGTATGGGATATGAATCAATGACTCCTTAAATGAATGTGAGGTGCAGGGATGATTTCGCAAAATATGCAGATTTGTGCTTCAAGACCTATGGGGATAGGGTGAAGAAATGGATCACACTAAACGAACCACTCACTATCGCCGCCAATTCATACGGCAGCGGTGGGTTCGCCCCCGGCCGCTGCTCCAAACACGTCAATCCAAACTGCACCGGCGGTGACTCCTCCACCGAGCCCTACATTTCTGCTCATAACATGATTCTAGCTCATGCTGCTGCTGTTAAAGTCTATAGAGAAAAGTATCAGGTTATTCTATTCTAAACTATCCTTATCAAAAATCCTTCTTAATTATATTCTAACATTCCTTATTCATTATCCATCATTTATAGTAGATTACAACAATAAATTAATTTGATTAAAAGAACTTTTTCCTCTTCATTCTCAGGCTTCTCAAAAGGGTGAAATTGGAATCACCTTGAATTCCAATTGGTTTATATCCATGACCGATTCCCTCGCGGACCGTCTCGCCGTAGCTCGAGCACTTGCTTTCAATTATGACTGGTATTATGAATATTGTTTATATATACTAAGTTCATTAATTTCACTAAGTTTTTCTTACTAATCTATAGAAGCATTATTCGATTTCGATAGATGGTGTCCCATAAAATAAATTTATAACTAATTCTTGTAAGGATTTCTTCTCCATATTGTCTATTTATTTTCCTAAATTTAAGTCTATAAGAACATGAACATCTAATGACCCATTGCCATCTATTTTTTAATTACTACTAATAGTGTATGTTCTTTCTTCTTCTTCTTTTTTTTTTTTTTGTCTTTTCGTCAAAATTTAAGGTTCATGGAGCCACTAAACTTTGGCACGTATCCGGCTGACATGGTAAAAAATGTGGGTTCACGACTGCCTCAATTTACTCAAGAACAGGCGGCTATGGTGAAGGGATCATTTGATTTTATAGGACTAAATCACTATACAAGCAATTATATTGCCGATGCTGAATGCAACAAAAAAGATCCTCCAACCTACTTCAGTGACAGTTGTGTTAATGGGTCATGTAAGCTTCATCATCAATGCATTCTTCTTTCTCTTTTTCTTTTTCTTATCTATATATATATTTCACGTTCTGATTCACTTCACATTCTCTTCCAAATATTTTTGTTCCATCATCAGTTGCGCGAAATGGCGTTAACATTGGTCCAACGGTATGATTTCTTTGCTTTCGTTGTTGTTAATGCACAAAAGGCATTGTCAAATTAAGATAGATTTCACCCTTGTTTTATTTATTTATTCTAAAACTAACTAACAGTTGGTTGGTTCAAATGGTTTGCCCCTTAATCTGCTCGAGTAAGGTTTCAATTTCAGAATCCTGTGAATGAAAAAATTAATGCTGGTTTGGCCACGAGTAAGCTAGTGTCTAGAAAAAAAAAAATATATACGTCTTCTTTACCGCTTTGGTGGATTACTTCAGTTCCAACAGTTTAGGTATAATGCATTTGTATTTTTTTCCAAGAAAAAAGCAATTCCATTTGATATATATGGCTTGATAAGTTGGAGCATTGAATTTTTTTCAGACGGTGTCGAGCTGGCTCTATATCTATCCCAAAGGAATTGAAGATCTTTTGCTCTACACCAAGTATAAGTATAATGATCCAGTGATTTACATAACAGAGAACGGTACGTAATATATATAGAATGAACTATTCCACACTAGTAGATGAGTAATTAATATAGTTTTGCTTGTACAACTAGCTAATTATGACTTGTTGAGCAGGAGTTGGCGAGCCTAATACTGGTTCTGTGAGTCTGGAGGATAAGCAGAGAGTAGATTACTATAGTAGATATCTCTTATTCGTTCGCAGAGCAATCAAGTGAGTGCAATAGCAACTTCTTCTTTTTAAACAAAAAAAAAAGAAAAAAGAAAAACAATTAAGACAATGTTTGGTGGAGAAATAATTAAAATGTGGCAAAAGTACTAATTCTATGAAAATAAACTTTGTTGTTGGCGCAGGATCGGGGCTAATATAAAAGGTTACTTTGCATGGTCGTTATTGGACAATTTCGAGTGGGCAGATGGTTATAGTATTCGTTTTGGAATAACATTTGTAGACTATAAGGACGGAATGAAGAGATACCCCAAGAACTCAGCCAAGATGTTCAAGGAAATGCTGGCTTGTGGTTCAGAGTCCCGAGGACAACAGCAGCAAAGCACAGACAGCAAAAAGAATCCAGACAACACAAAAGAGCTATAGCCTCTAGTCTAGCTACCATTCTCCCATGTTTTAGTTTCTTTCTCAGATGTTTTATCATTAAGTTAACCGACTTAGTTTCTTGAAATTTAATAAACATTTATTCTTGGCGACTTCACCTGGGATATTTTTATGTTCTTCTTCCAAATCATCATTTATTTAACTTCTTAACTCGACTCATATCACTCCATGAATACATACATATTGATGGTGGTTGACGGAGGAAGGTGAAGGAAGGGGTTTGCGAGGTGTTTGATGGTGGGTTAACTTGAAGGAGCCGTGGAGAGAGATGGTAGCAACACTTGCAGGGATCTAAGATAGAGACTGACGTGACAAAAAATTTTCTCAATCTTGATAAAGAGATCCACACAAAACCATCACACCTCCTACAACGGAGGGAAAGACATTATGAATAGGTGGCAATCCAAATTCAGCGATCTAAGTTGGTAGGTTTATTAATCTGAAGATGTTATAAATGGAGTATTTAATGAAAGACAATGATGGAAAGAAATGGAAGGGGAGAGGCAGAGAAATGGTCTGCAAGCCGAGCTCTATCTTATTCATTATGTTTGATTGTATATATTTATACAGGAAAAAATTAGGTAGCACAGTGACTCCACACAGTAAATACACGTTTTATAACACTCCCCTTTGGATATCACTGTACATTGGGTAGAATATGCTTAATGAGAAACTGCCTCATTAAAAACCTTACCAAGAAAAATCCTGTGGGATAAAAACTTGGTGAAGGAAAAAAGAGTGCAGTGCGTATTCTACTCCCCCTCATTTTGGCCTCTCTTGATGTCGTTGCATGCCAATAATCCTCTTGTCAACTTCTGGTGATGTGTGCCTTCTCTGATCACTTTTGATACATCATTACTCCAACTGGACAATGTGGGTAGCTTTATCTTCATAATTTTGGTTGTTGGAGCATCTGTCTTGCCCTCTTGCTTTTTGTAGTCCCAATGATGTAACAATTTCATGTGTAAAGTTGTGGCAGATGTCCAGCTGTGCCTTTTGTGGATCAAGTGGGGGATCGGCATCTGCAAGAACCAACTCTTCTTTCTTCGGGGCTTACAGGATTAACATGACACCACATCTTTTATACCCCGAAGATAAGAGCAAATTCATATCTTGCCAATAGGCTTAAGTCAAAAGCTTCAGGCTTTATTTTCTTAATACATATTGCACTTCAACAGGGTACTCCAGGACCAATCTAATAGCACGGTATTTGGAAGCTTCTTCGGGAGTTCCAATCATAAATAAATTTATCTATACTCAAAATAATTTAAATTATGTAAAGATCAATTCAGTTCTATTTTGTAATTTCCCGGGAATTAGTTGCTTCAGGAAACTTGGATCCTTCAGGGATCTTCATGTATATATCATGACTTATGGATCCATAATAATAGGCTGTAATAGCATTCATTAGATGCATTTCTAATACTTTTCATATACTACCAGACTTATCAAAAGTAACTGCATCCACCACAGGGGAGTATATCTCCTCATAAATACCTGGTTGTTTGGGTAAAACTTTGTGCCACAAACAGTGCTTTATATTTCACCACTTATTGCTTTTCCGCACAAATACCCATTTTATGACCTATTGGATTTTACACCTTCTGGTGTACGAACTATAGGTCCGGAAATTTCTCGCTTCATGCGAGTCCAACACAACTTTTAATCATGTTTCTCTATTTTAGCCAATCATACTGCGCCTACATTCGCCAAATGAAACACCCCGACCCGTATTTACCGTACACAGTAAACACGTGCCGTAACTGTGACAACCCAACCCAACAAAGCCCAGCATACAGTGTATACAACGGGTATCCAGGCTCAACAGCCCAAAGTAAAAACAATAATAATAACTCAACTGGCCCAATGGCCCAACAATAATAAAACAATGCACAGCGGAAGACTTAATAACTCACATAAACACTGTATGCGACATAGATGCAAACTATGGATCCGAGCCCTGTCCAAGGGATAACGCCGCAGCCTGTCTAGAATGCACCAATCCTGTACCAAAAATAACTCATCCTACGGGATGAAAGCCCGCAGGTGAGGGGTGAGTCCGAAGTGCTCACCGACGAAGGAAAGACAATCAATATGCAACTATAATTACTCAAGGCAAACACAGGCTAAACAGCCCAACCAAAGACCCGACCCAAAATCGGTCCAAGACCGAAAAGACTCAAACAAAATCCAATTATCCAATTTTATCTTTTCCGGGCCCCGTCACGGATAAGCTAGGGTCGTACCAGGTTATCAACCTGTTCCTGGTGCCAGATCAAAAAGAACCCGGGATCAACATCCCAATAACAAACTCAGGGATCAACATCCCAATCAAACCGGCATCAACATGCCCATCACAAGTAACCCAGATCATGGCACCACAAAACAGTCTCAAACCATCCGGTCGTACCTCTACTTACCACGCGACAACTATATTATCGTCGTCAAAATCAAATCACAGGGATCGACATCCCTAACCAAAATACCGGGATAGACATCCCATCCAAAATACCAAGGATCGACATCCTTGTCAAAATTTATTATTAATTCATTATACTTATTCCAAAAGACACAGAAAATCAACACGGGAACAAACATCCCAAAAACCAACATGGGATAAACATCCCGACCACAATCAAGACAATGGGATAAACATCCCGAACCAAACCACAGCAAATGCAACATGCAATAATCAACAAAACATAATAACCGAGTAATATAGGCACATATCGAAGGAAATCCATCCTCACCTTGGTCGATTACTCAACTCCGAAAATAATGGCCGGTCCGACGCCGGCTCCTCGGGAACTGCCCGATATCCAAACCTATACAACCAAAACAATATATACACATAAATGCACATAATCAGTATACTATGATGCCCAAAATGCGAAATATACCCATCCCGGTTCATATCCGTTATTATTATCTTTTACCAAAAATAATTAACCGTACGTATATCCGAATATAATTTGGGTCAATCATATTTTTGATCCTTGTGTTTATCGGTTTGAATATTTTTCATCATTGTGTTACAAAATAGACATTTTTCATCCCTGTGTTTATTTTTCGGGACGCTTTTCATTTTTCATCGATTTTTCGAAAAGAAAATGCTGACATGTCAATTTTTTATTGACACATCAGCTTATGGGCCCACATCAAACCAAAAATATTCAACCCGACCAAACCAAACCACCCGACCATACAACCCACCCGACCATACAACCCACCCTATCCAATTCTTTTGCAAAAAACACACACAGCCACCAAAACGACATAGCATCACCACCTCCACCATCATCTTCATCCTCATGCTTCTTCCTCCTCTCCCACGCCGCCGTCCAGCTCATCTCCTTGCCCATTTTGAAGTTGAAGTAAGGAGGACGCTGTCGATTAAACAAAAACCAAAAACGCATCAGAGTTGATGCCAAATATACACCATCGCAAAGCACTATAAATAGGGAATCAAATTGTAGGTCACCTGAATAATTGGAAACTCGAAGACCCATCTCTGTATACAAACATAGAACAACCCGAACACAAAACCCATCAAGAACCCACGAAAGGCGAACTTTCCCACCCCCTGTGCGCCGCCATAGCCGCACGCAGCGACAACCGCCAGAAAGCCCGAGAGGGCGGAGCAGGCGACGAAGCGGAGGAAAGTGAGAAGGCGACGGCAGGGGAGGAGAGAGAGGGGGGAGAAAGGGGCCGGGGAGGAGATGGCGGAGAGGGAGGCAGAGAAGAGGAGGAGGGAGAGGTGGAAGGCGGAGAAGGAGAGGAGGGAGAGGAAGGAAGGAGAGGAGAAGTAAGGGGTGAAGATAGAGAGGAGGATTTTGGTGAAGAGGAAAGCGAGAGTGGAAGGGATGGATTGCCAGATGGGGAACCCTAGCAACCTGTTCTTGACCACGGTTTCCGGTAGTGACGGTGTGGACATGGTGTTTGATTTTTTGTCCAACCAGCAGCAACCGCAGTGAGCCCCACGCTGGACCTCCAGTCCGGCTGCTCCAAGATAGCTGCCTGCAGCCTCCAAACCGGCCCATTCACCTCCCCAACACCCAAATGACGACAACCCGAAAGGAGCAGTGGGCCCGCAAGGAGCACTTCACCAGCAGCCGCCCCGACACCGATGAGCCACCACGGAAGCATGAGGATGAAGATGATGGGGGGGGGTGGGGGTTGATGCTATGTCGTTTTGGTGGCTGTGTGTGTGTGTTTTGTTTTTTTTTTTTTTTTTCTTTTCTAAAGCTTGGTTTTTGCAAAAGAATTGGATGGGGTGGGTTGTATGGTCGGGTGGTTTGGTTTGGTCGGGTTGAATATTTTTGGTTTGATGTGGGCCCATAAGCTGATGTGTCAATAAAAAATTGACATGTCAGCATTTTCTTTTCGAAAAATCGATGGAAAATGAAAAGCATCCCGAAAAATAAACACGGGGATGAAAAATGTCCATTTTGTAACACAATGATGAAAAATGTTCAAACCGATAAACACAAGGATCAAAAATATGATTTGTTAGGACTAATGCTTCCATGTTTCATTTCAGGGTTTTGATAATGACAAACTAACCAAAGCTCCATTCATGAATTCATTCCTTGAAGAAAGCAAAAAGACATCAATCAATGAAGCACAAGTCTAAGACAAAGGAGTACAAGATTTGAAGCAACAAGGATGAAGATATATAGAGAGTTCATCTATAGGAAATCCTT
>JAKUCV010003788.1:0-13197 GCA_028386065.3 Turnera subulata
TCAGAGACCCCTCGAGCCAGAAATCCTCGCTGAGTTGGAGGAATTGCTAACAGCAATGAAGCTGGAAGATGACACACTTGCAATCAAAGATGCAGCTCCAGACCCAGTTTCCCTGCAGGCATCTTTTGAGGAACTGAACTCACAAAGAGATGCTCTTAAAGAGGAATATGCAAAGCTGGCAAAGGATGAAGAACTCCTGGCAGCTCAACTCCAAACCGTTAAAGCCAAAAAGGGTCAAAAAGCTAAGGAGCTTGCCTTAAAGGATGATGAATTTGAAGAACTGGTTCTACAGAAAAACGTTGCAATGCACAACCTGAAAACCAGAATGGCCATCTCCTCCATGAACACTCTCTTTGATTTCATTGTCAAAAACTTTAGACCCTAAAACGACATTAAGCAGCCATTCTGACTGGTCGGCGTCACCTTCCGCCGGGGAACTCAAACTAAGCAGCCATTCCAGCTTCCAAACCAGGAAGAATATTTAGCTATGCATTCTAGAAAGGATATTAATTAAAAGGAAATAATTAACTTACATTGGATATTTAATTTAACAGTTTGAAAATAAACAAATCTCCCCATAACAGATTCTTGATATGGTCTCCTCCACACTCTTAAGCTACCAAACTGCACATTACAGCAAGGAATCAGCACCACAGCAAACCTTGAACCACCCACCTCCTACACCTTGGTCCCTACTCCCCCCAACCGCTACAAACTCAACACAGACGCAAGTGTTTTTCCTGGTACAGAAGGTTGTTTCTTCGGCGTTGCTGTTCGGAATTCGGATGGTGAAGTCCTCCTGCTAGAATGCAAACCTTTGCCCACTCAACTCTCGGTAGAGATTGCAGAAGCCCAAGCTCTTGTCTACGGTATACATCTGGCCTTGTCGCGCCCCGCCAAAGCGTAACTGGCCAGGTGCCAGGCGCACCAGCAGGCTTGCCAATAGGTACCCGCAGATCTCGACGGTTCATGGGCAGAAGTTAGTCCAACGGTAATTCTCACATGGTTCGCCAACATATGAAGTACGGATACATTATTATTACAGCCACACAACATGTTACAGAATTCAAGCTACAACAAAAGGGGCTCTAGTGGTACTATACAAGATTAGGCATTGCTTCTTATGTACACAAAAATGAGACTTAGACTAAGTCTAGCTATATACCCATCGCCTAATGGTCCTGTCCTCTCGTGCCTTCCCACATCGGCCCTCAAAACTCTCCTCGCCCTGAAAACAAAGTAGTGGAATGGGTGAGTCCACGGCTCAACAAATATGAGGTACTGATATAAAATCAAATATAGAGAAAATGATCTTTATTGATATTGAATGTTGAGTACATGGTATAATCGGGAGAGAAAGTGACCAGGAGAGCCGGTTCTGAGAGAGAGAATGGGAAGAGTGGAGAAAGGTGGAAAAGTCCCTAAAATATCTGGTTTTGAGGATTTTTATTGGGGCTCAGCCCGACCATGTGTCATGCTCCGATTAGCCACCCACAGATTCCCTTTAGATAAGCTGGTAGATAAGGTCTCTCGGGTCTCCAGGTAATGGGCCTCGTCCACAAGTCCTGGGTCTCGTCCGCAGGTCCTGGTCCTTGATCCGGGGTCCTAGGTTGCCTGGAAGTCCTGGTCCTTGGTCCGTGGGTCCTTGATCTGAGGGTCCTAGGTTTCCTGGGTCTTAATCCTGGGCTTCACACGCCTTTGGGGCCTTGGCTCAGTTACTAGTCATTGGACTTGTATATTGAGCTGGGCTTACTTTATCTCAATAGCTCCCCCAAATGATCGAGCGCTCGATCATTTGAATCTTCTGGACAACATGATACGCTTTGGCTGCCTCATTAAAAACCTTATCAGGAAAAACCCGGTGGGATAAAAACCTGATGAGGGGAAAAAGAGTGCAGCAGGCATTCTATTTTCTTCCTTCTGACGTTTATTGATGTCATGGTAGTGTTATGATATGATCCTCCTTGGAAACTTCTCAATGTCGCTTTGGGCGACATTTGTGCTGCACTTTATTTTAGCTCACGTGCCTCGGATGGTCCTAGCTCCCGGTCTACTTGAGGTTGTCTATTTCTGAGCTCGTTATGATTTCTTTCAAGGACCTCTGTAAGGTTTTCGACTGTAACTGTTGTTTTTGTTTCAGCCTTCTTATCGAAGCCTCACCATCATGTTTCGCGCCTTCCTCATGCTTTCCTTAGCATTTCTTTGAGCTGTGTCGTTAACTTTATTTCTCCGAAATTGAAGTTGCTTTTTCAGAGATGATGAACCTCGTTCTTTTTCAGCTTCTCCCGTCTTTTCGGGTTTATCTTTGTATTGAGGAGTTCCTACTTCTCTGGATGCCTTCTTTCCATGAATGGGTCTTCTTGACGACCTCGCGGTACCTAGCTCCAGCTCCCTGTATGCAAGTTCAGCTTTTGGTACCTTGATGTGCTTAAGTTCCTAGTTCCTGCATTGCGTGCTCCATGGGCTCAAGGTCCTTCGATCGTAGCTCCATTCTTCCTGGATTTTAGTGCCCTCATTGTATGCTCGAGAGTTCCTTTAATTTCCTCGTGTCATGTTTTGAGCTTTTGCAGATTGAATTGTCTCTACTAATTTGTAAGATCGTGCTAGCTTTTGGTTTTGGAATAGTTGCATCCTCATTTTTCTTCCAATAGGTCCTTGTAGGAATTTTATGAGTTTCCGATCTTGGACCTTCTTGGGTGTTTACTGTTTCTTTCGTTGCAAAATTTCTACGTTCAGTTTGAGTTCCAAGCTTCTTTATTTCAGTACCTTTGATGGTTCTTGCTGAAAATACCCTATGTTGTAGGACTTTGCATGCCCATGGAATTTTAGGGACATATATGCTCATTAGGGTTTCCTAAGAGAATCTTTGGGGAGTCTCTGTTTCTGTAGGGGCTGGAGCAGTTTCTAGTTTTGAAGAAACTTTGAGTTGCTTCTCCTTGTAAGAGTTTCTTTTGGGGCTTTAGCCCTTGGATCCATTTCCGCATAAGTTGTGCTGTTGTGAGTCTGATGAGCTTCGTTCATCTTCCATTCCTGGGGTGTTTGATAACTTTCATGTGATCTCCATTGTTGTTTCTAAAGCTCCTAAACCTAGGTTTTGGCTTCTCGGTCTTAGAATTTGAGCTGCTTCTAGAGCTCCTGGACCTTGGCTTTTGGGACCTAAGGTTTAAGCTCCTAGCATTTCCTTTGGAGTGTCCATGGCCTTAAGGACTTTAACTCCCAGCCTCCTTCTTTGAAGTTTCACTAGCTCTTGTTTGAACTGGTTCACAGCATTTGCAGGTTTCAATGTCTAGGTTCTTGGCTCAGCTTATGCTTACAGCTCCTTCACTAAGCGCTTTCGGCGCTCCAGGTACTCTTCTCATCTTTACTGTGGTTTTATTAGCTTCTGTCATTAGCTCCTTTTTTGGCTCCATGACCTTTGTCTGTAGGTCATTTAAGAATTGTAGGGCCCATAGGCCCTTTACTAAGTGTGGTGCTTTAAGTCCACTAAGTTCAGAGCATTCACCTTTTACGGGCACTAGGTCCTTCATTGGATGTGGGGCCTTAACACCTTTAATTTTTAGGACCTTTACCTTTCACGGGCACTAGGTCCTTCATCGGATGTGAGGCCTCAACCCTTTAATTTGGAGCACCTTTGCCTTTTACGGGCACTAGGTCCTTCACTGGGTGTGGGGCCTTAACCCCTTAATTTTGAGGACCTTTGTCTTTTACGGGCATTAAGTCCTTCTCGTTGAATCGTAGAGACGTCGAATCTCCCTAGAAATCTTACATGGTTGTTCTGATTTCCTCTTTTTGGAATTTTAATTTTTGGAACTTCTTTCACAGAGTATTTTGAGCTTCTGTTCTAAGGTCTTTAGGACTTGGGGTCTGCATGTGTTTGCTAAACCCTTGGCTCGGGTCCCTAGGTTTTACAACTTGGGCCATTTTGAGTTTTGATGTTGAAACCGTTCCTGAGATCCTAGGCCCTAGGGCTTAGGGTCTTGATCGTTTGCCAAGCCCCTAGCTCGGCGTCACTAGTGTTTTGGAACCTTAGCCATTTGACTTTAGTGTTGACGCTACCCATGCATCCTAGGTCCTTCTCCCATGGGTCCTAAGGCTTAGGGTCTTTAGCTGTTAGCCAAGCCCCGGCCTTGGATTTCCTTCTGTTTTGGAACTTAGCAATTTTGTGCGTCTGCGCTTGCGTTTGCGGTTTTTTTTTGGACACTTTCTAGGTCCATTGCTTTGGGGAAACTTGGTTCTTGACTTTTGGGGACACTCTGGGTACTCTACTTTGAGGGACACCCTCGATCGTTTTCTTTTGGGACTTGGCCCGTTTTTGCGACGCATGGATCCTTTAATTTTTGGGACTCGTAGGTCCTTTACTTTTTGGGACACTCTTTGGTCCTTTACTTTTTTGGACACTCAAGGTCCTTTGATTTGTATGGGACTAGGCCCGTAGTTTGTGGGACTTTGCCCTTTTGGATGGGACCAGGCCCGTAGTGTTGTTGTTGTTTTTTTATTATTATTATTAGCCTCTGTGTGCTCTGGGACCTTTTTGGTCTCAAGGTTCTAGTTGGGACATGAGAGCTCATGTAGTTGCAATGGCCTCTTTGTTCTTTGGACAAGTTTATGACAGGTCATTCTTTCCTAGGTATGCATCGGATTCGCCTGAGTTTGAGTCTACCATTTTATACTTTTGCTTACGCGTGGCCTATTTTCGGTGTATGGCACTATTTGGAGGTCCTAAACTTCTGGCCTCGTGGATAACAGTCACGTGCTCCAATTGTTTGAGCTTGATGTCATTAAGTTGCATCATTCATTAGCACGTTATAGGCTTCCTTTGATCCTTGGAGCATGCTATAAGCTGCTTGAGGATTCCATTACTTTTGTTGTTAGTAGAAGGAGCTTTGTGATTTCTTCCAAAGGAGGTTCTGTTTTTGAGAATTCTCTCCAAGTGCTAGCTCCCTAGTGAAATTTCCTTGTTCCTTGTAGCTTTAGGGGAGGCTCTGAGTGCTTTTCTGCCTCCTCAGGGGCTTCGTGTTTGGTTCACAGGTCCTTAGCCATTTTCTACCTCCTCAGGGACTTCTTGATTGGTTCACATATCACAGGTCCTTTTGTCAACATTAGTACTTTGTTAACAATCCTTTTATTTGTTGAATTTTCACCTTCTCGCTTTTGTATGCCTTCACAAAAAAATTTCTCGAGCACATGGTTATCCTTGCATTCCATCTGTCCAGTCACAAAGTATCACCAAATATTTCAAGTATGTAATCCCACACTTACACTAAATCAGGCCTTACTAGGCCCTTCTCCTTTCCTTGGTGCTCCTTGAGTTTTAGCACCTGCCCACACACACAAAATACATCAACAATGAGCATAACAGTACTTAGGCAACAAAGCATCAAGTAAAAGCACACACATATAATAGCCTATGCTTTGGTGCGCCCATTGGCTCGCCAATTGGCCACCCACTAGGCCAAGGTTGCACCAGTAGAACCAATTGGCCACCCACGGGGCCAAGTGCGCATTTAGCGCACCAATTGGCCTCCCGCAGGGCCAATTGCACACCAACTCAACCAAATAATGTCCCCACTTAATCAACAACCCTCTCACAACCCAACTATTTAGAAACATAGCCTCAGACCCTTTATCAAACCATGCTAGTGCACTGCCCAAGCCAACAGCACATTTGGCTAGCCAATTGGCACCCAAAGTGATAAAATCACCAACCTTTGCTCACCTTCCCTTTCCTTAGTTGCAAGAGCTTGAGAAAACCTTGTGTTTGCCTAAGTATTTCCCTCCCTTAGCATTCCCACGAAATTGGCAGAAAGAGGGGTTTGAGGTGCTTGCTTGGCTTGATAAGGCCAAAGGCAAGCAGGTGACTAAGTAGCCACTTGCTGCCTTTACACCAAATTCAGTCACCTAGCCAAGTACCTCTCCACCTCTTACTTCCTTCCAAACCAATAAGCCAAAGCTAACATGCCAGCCACTTGCCCTTACTTAGCCATTAATTAATCACCTCTGTGTGTTTACCATTCACTAACCAACTCTTAAACCCGATTACCCACTAAGCGTACCAATGCGCACCAATGGGCTCGCAGGCGTGCCAATTGCTAGCCAACATAAGTCAACCAAGACCAATTGCTGGCCAATTGCATCAGCACCTCCCTCTAACGTTCTTCTTCATCATGTAAACTCTTAGGCCTCGATTACACAGGTTATCAGCCTCCTCGATGGGTTTCATGGATATTGAAGTGGAGTCTGATTGCTTACTCGCCATCCAGGAACTCAAGACGACAATTCCCTCCTCTTCCTACCTTAATCTAATACTGTCCCAGGTCTGAAAATTTGCAGGGACACTCAGATAAATCTCCTTTAGTCATATCCTAAGACAATGTAATAAATTAGCTCATGAAATGGCTCAGTTCACACGCCATCATCACGATGAGACTTTTTTTCTAGAGAACTTCCCTACCTATCTTCTCACTATAGCACTCTCTGATATTTCCTGATCTATAATCAATGAAAGGCTACTTCCATTCTCAAAAAAAAAAAAAAAAAGTCGTTCCAGGTATTCTATTCAAACGTTGGGTTGAACTGAGCTCGAACCAGATGTTGATGTTGTGTGCATGTATTAACAACTTAATATTACATGGGAATTAGCCTCTTGAAAAAAGATATATTCATCAATTATTTGTTTGAGTATAAAATGAATATGAAATATTTTGAGTATGACTAGCATTTAGCATTAAAAAATCTTGTTAACATTAATATTGGTTTCTAAAATTACTTTATCTGTATAATTTCTATCATAGGTGAACAATAAAAGTTGAATTAATTAATTTTAAATACTCAATATATCAATAGCAAGTGTAATTTCTTATAATAGTATACCATGTATAGCAAACTTACTCAAGAAGCACTGATAGATAGTTTAACCATATTATTTGTTCATTTACCCAAACCGTGTTATCTGCTCTCCCTGTGTTTACTATGCAGACCGTGCAGCTCCCTAAAACCATTATTTCGGCAATTGATCAAAATTGTCGTTCGTTCATATAGAGATCCTCTACCCAAGAACGCAAGATTCACCTGGCTTCCTGGGCTTTGGTGTGCTCATTAAAGTCTCAAGGGGGTATGGGGTTGTGACAGTTGGAGATCCAAAATCAAGTGTTGCTAGCTAAGCTCGGATGGGGTACGCTCTCTACACCGGATGCTTTATGGGCTCGAGTCCTCCAGACTAAGTATCTCGTGGAGGGGGCATCCTTTCGGAGCTCTTGCCTACCAGGAACACTTCTTCTTTATGGAGTGGCATCACCCGTTCTTGGTAGGTAGTTCGGGATGGTGTGGGGTGGATTATTGGCTCTGGACAGGGAGTTCGTTTTTGGAGTGATCCTTGGGTGGAGGATACTGGTGCCCTTAACGATGTGGCCCTAGGTCCTCTTTTAGAGGATGATTTAGCTCTTCCTGTTGCTGGCTTTGTGATGGCTTCCGGGGGTTGGACGTGGTTTTTATTCCAGCATTTACTACCATTGGTGGTCTGTCTGCGAATTTCAGGCATTAAACCCCCATCTGTGTCCGCAGGGATGGACATGGTATATTGGAAGCACTCCGCTTCAGGACAATTCTCTACTAGTTCTGTGTACCACAATATAGTCCCACTGGCATTTTTCTTTAGTGATCCGGTGAGGCTGTGGCCATTAATTTGGCATTGGCAGGGTCCTCAACGGGTTCATACGTTCCTTTGGCTTTTAGCTGGGAAGGTCCTGCTCACTAAAGTCCGCCGTTATCAGCAGCACTTATGTCCTGATCTGGTGTGCCCATGTTGTGGAGGTGGGATCGAGTCCACTTTACATGTCGTGAGGGACTGTCAGTTGGCTCAGGATGTGTGGAATGAGGTCCGCTATTTGCTTCCTCCCGGCCTTTTTGACTTTGTGTGTATTAAAAAGTAGATCTTGTTTAATTTGTCAGCCTCCCACTTTGTTTTTGATGCTATACCGTGGAGCCTTTGGTTTGGAATAACCTGCTGGAAGTTGTGGTTTTGGAGAAACAGCTTTGTTTTCTCCTCACATCGATCCCTCTCCACTCCAAATGCTTGTATTTGGTCTTATTGTAGAGAGGTGTTGCATGCTCTACAGTGCCCGCCTTGGTTAGTCACTGGTGTGGCTAGTTGCAAGTCTTCTTCTGTTGCAAAATGGCGGGCCCCTTCCCCGGGTTGGGTCAAACTTAACTGCAATGGAGCGGTCTCAGTCGCTGGTCCGAAAGCAGCTGCTGGTGGCATTATCAGGGGTGCTGCAGGTGGTTGGCTCCATGGCTTTGCCTTTAATGTTGGCTCGTGTTCAGTGCTTAATGCGGAGCTTTGGGCCTTGTTTGTTGGCTTACAAGTGGCTTATGATTTGGGGTTTTGCAAAGTTGAGGTTGAGTTGGATTCATTGGTCATTGTTCGTGACTTGCAACAGGAAGCTGTGGGAGGCCTCGGGGTTTGGCTCTCTTCCAGGCAATTAAGGAGTTACTTAGACGCCCTTGGTCTATCCAGGTGCATCATGTACTTCGCGAATCCAATCTGTGCGCAGATTGGTTGGCCAAATATGCTCTTCAGTTACCTTTGGGGTTGTCTTTGTTCGCGGAAGTTCCAACATGGTGCCTCTCTCTATTGTGCTACAGGATCTCCAAAGTTCGTCCTGTTCCTCATGTATTCTGGTGTAATTGTTACATCGCTTTCCTTCACTATAAAAAAAAAAAAATGCTCACCATATTTTATAAGGACAAACCTATTTCCCCGTACTAGACAAATTTTTTAAAAATTTTGGTCGTGCATAATCCTTAACACTTTCTCAGGTTAAAGTTACTAGGCCAAAGGACCAAATTAGCAAAAAAAAAAAAGTTAGTTTGAGGATTGGTTTTGAGAAATTGTGAGTTTTGGGACTAAAAATTAACAATTATGTACATAGTGGCGGAGCTAAACATTATTTCAAGGGAAGAGCCAAAAACTAATAATATTATGTGATGTTAGAAAATATGTGAAAAATAATTGAATTTTATATAAATAAATAATAAACCTAGATACAATAAAATACTCATATTTTTATTAAATTCAGACTTCAAATATAGTAAACTTATAATTAAATCATCTCAATAATTTCAAGCTAAATACATAAAAATCCAAAACTAATAAAAGTATTAATAATTCACAAAATTAAATTATAAACACATTTCATCCTTGGATCAAATCATCTCATTAATCCACAGACAAAATACATTTATAATCCAATACAATGAAATATTTGTTGGTCAAATTTGGGGTGTTCACAATATGGTGTCTAAATATATCATCTGTACGACATTCCTTGTTTCTTGGAGATCAAGAATGAGAGGCAGTTATGATCAAGATGACCAAAAAGGCTAGGGAAGAGAGATGACTCTAGGGCACTTGATCCATTTTTAATTTATCTTTTGAGTCCCATAATTTTGGCCTGATTGTCTAGCATAGTGGAATTGTAACGACCCGGGTAAAATTTTCATAATTTTACCGAGTCGTTTTGACTTTCACGGTGGATAATAAGGTTGTACCGCTGTTAAACAAGAATTATCTCGAGATTTTACCGAGAATAATCGAACCTCGGATTCCGATCTCCGAGGGATACGAGACACTTTGTAGTATTCTCCACTATCAACCGAGCCTTGGAATTTAACCCCAAGAGTTATTACAGGTTACCAAAAATTTTATACGGCTTACCGAGCCTCGGTTTACAATTCCGAGATTTGCAAAATACTCAGAAAAATTAATTGGATTTTCCAAGCCTAAGTTGTATTTTCGGAACCGGGACGAATTTCGAAAAGACGAAAATGCCCCTGTGATGGTAATGGAACAAGAGTCGGATCGAAGGATATTTTGGTCTATTCCTAGACCAATAATTATGCCGACACCTGAGCCGTGATTTTTCTCTCTCCCGGGGCCAGCCTCATTTGTCTATTTCCTATTTTTCTCCTTTTCTCATTTTTTTTTCTTCTTTTCCCATTTTCTTTTTCTTTTTCTTCTTTTTCTCTTTATTTCCTTTTTCACCCGATTTTCTTTTTCTTCTCCTTCTTCCTCACTTTTCTTCTTTCTTCCCCTTCACTTTTTCTTCTTTTCCCATTTTTTCTTTTTCTTCTTCTCCTCCTTCACTGTTCTTGATATTTTCTTCCCAGATTTTCTTTTCCTTCCTCTTCACTTTTCTCCCCTGATTCCTTCCTCTTCCAGATCACTCTTCTCCAATTTTTTTTCGTTCCTTGTCTTCTTCCTCCGTTCTTCTCCTTTAAATCCTCTCGCCATCTCCCTCACTGTGCAACACAACCGCCTCAACTCGAGACTGTCGCTCAACCGCCGCCGACAATACCGAGCACAGGAGCGACACCGCCGCCCAAGTCGCCTCTGCTCCGTTTCCTCTTCCCCTCTCTCTGCCGCTCCCCTTTCTCTCTCTCTCCCTCTGCCCCTTTCTCAGTCGCGCGTCGCCGAGGCTGTCTCTCCTCTGTCGCCACCGCCGCAGCTGGATCCCTTCCTGTAACTACTCGCGGTCGCCGCCAGAGACAAGTCGAGCTCGTCACCACCGAGTCAAAGAACGTGCCGCCCGATCTCTCCTCTCCCCTACAACTCGAGTCGCGCCACCCGTGACGCGCTGTCTCCATAGTGCCGAGCTCTCCCTTTCCCTGTTCACGCGCCGCCGATCCCAACCTCTCTTCCTCCTCTGTTCCTCGCCTTTTGCCCCTTCTCTTCCCGAACCAGGCTGCTGCGAGTGCGCCACCGTGGTAAGGAAACCCATACCCCTTCTGCCTTCGTGTGACGAGTTGGTTAGCTTAGTAATTAAATTTGGTTTTGTCTGGATTGTGGCTAATCGGGTTGATTTGTTTGTGGGTTTGTGGAATTTATGGGTTGTAATGGACGATGCCGAAGGTGGATGATGATGTCGTTGTTGTTGTTGTTGTGGGCGTGGGTTGGTGTGTTTTGGATGGTGGATGCTGTGGTCTGGTGGTATTCCGGTCACCGGAATGTTGCTACGGGTATGGTGACCATGTTGGTGGTCGGGTTGTTGCTCTGGTGGCGTGGGATTGGTGTTCTGTTCACTGATGAACAGTAGCCGAGGGCTGCTTTGGACTGCTATGAACAGTGACTGCCGGAATCCGGCGAGATTCCGGTGTCTCGGGAATTTTCCCAGCAAAGTCTCGGGTATTTTCCAATGAACCCGGACATGGACTTTTGGGTAATTATCAGACCCTATGGACTATTCATGAAGATTAACAGACTCGGACTCTAAAAACGGTATTAATCTAACAAATGCTTAATTAATTAACTTATGGCTTTATTTTATGCTTTACTTCCTCGTTTAAATTGTGATTTTAATTTATTTTCCGATTGGGCTATTAGGAAGACCCATGGTATTAATTATTTTTCCGGTTTTATCGAATTTATGTTTCACCTGGGCTAATATTAATAAAAGGCCCATATATGTAGACACGAGCGACTAAAGGACCGGGATATCGTCTTGGACGCTCGGTTTGGTTTTAATATAAAATCAGGTCGAAAACACATAATTAAAATAATCGAAATGGAATCGATATAAGACAAGACGTATAATAATTTCTAAAACCGGCATCATGCATGATCATCTTTGTTGTGCATTATAAATGATTATTGCTGTTATAAATATAGGGACATCGAGGCTTAACCAGATATCAGTTACCAGGAGTATCAGGTGAGGATATAAACTTATAAACTTCGGTATACTGCCCGTAATACTCGAGCTGGTTTGTATTGTTTGATGACATGTTTGTATTTTTCTATACTTGTCTTGATTATGATATCTTGGAATCTGTGGTGTTTCCTGTTGTGATGCTTGGACTCTATGTGTCTAATGATTATTGTGTTTGATTGTATGGATACTTGTGAACCATAAGATGATGATGATTTTACACCTTGAAACCCTTGATTTGATTTTCTTATGGCAAGTGCCAAGTTATTGTTTGTGATCAAGTATAATCCGAGATGTTGTTAATAACAGTAACCTGGTTTGAGATATTGGAATGGTTCTCCAGAGGAGCTGTGAGGCTAAATGCCTGCTCGTGAATGTGTGATATATGATGAGTCTAATGGTCAAGGTTACTGTTAGTCGGAGAGAAGAATAAAAATAATGAATTTGGTAATATCACTTAAACACATAGATGTCACGTGGACGGTAGAGGTACGACTGGGTGGTAGCCGCTTGTGATATATGATTTGTTGCCTATTTATTGAGGGGCTTGGGGTCCTCTCTACCGTTGAGCTTGGGGTCTCACGGTGTTTGTTTATGTGATTATTTGATTTGATTTAACGGGGAGTACCTTGGGGTTAGCTAACCTGGCTACCAAGTACGACCGATACTTATCACGTGACGGGGCCCTAATAATAAAATTGGAAAGTCTGTCATAAGTTGATCGTGAATATATATAAGTTCCGTGTATCAGTGAGAGGTTGGACAGTGAGCTTGTTTGGATATTTTTCTGATTTGATGCTATACTGTACTTGATATACTTTATTGTCTTTGTTGCTGGTTTGATGTTATTGCGGTTGCTTGTATACTGCGGTTTATTTGTTTATCGGTGAGACAGTGGTTGGTCTCACCCCTCACACAGTCCATGCAGGTTAGATGATCATTAATCAGGATTGCATCCCGGCGGCTGCGGTGTTACCTCGGACAGGACTCGGATCCATTAGCTTGCAATAACTTTTGCATAAGCTGTCACTAAATACATAGAAAATGCTTCCGCTGTGCTGTTGATGATAATTCCGTATCGGGAGACAGAAGTGTGATTATGTGACTATTTGATGTTGTTACTGTTGTCGATCTTCACCTTCGTTGTATGATGGCCACATGGTGGCACTGTTACTCAGTAATTATTGTCTGTTTGGTAAATGGAAGTCGGGTCGTTTCAGGAATGGTTTGATTTTCTCTACAATTTAATCAATTTTAAAGTCTCCATAATTATCACCTAGACAAAGAAAAAATTTTTGCTGTAAATTTCAATAATTAAATTTTTCTATTTTTTTTCTATCTTATAATAATATATTAGGTTGATTTTTTAATTTAATCTGACAAAATTGCTTGGAAGTTAGTGAATTTTCATTAACTATTTTTAGAATGGCTGCTAATAGATGTTTAACACTCTCATGGGAAAATAATTTTTTATGATGTCATAAGTTTTATAAAA